>JAGTTH010005269.1:0-30669 GCA_022606485.1 Agraylea sexmaculata
CGGAGAATTAATCACACAAAGAGAAGTAAACAATTTATTAATTATTTGAAATTGTTCACATATTAACTAATTGTTTGTTCATAGATTGTATCACAAAAAGTAAATGAGAGTCTGACTGAGAGAGCTCAGCAATTTGGAGTCATATTGGATGATATTTCCATCACTCATTTGACTTTCGGTAAAGAATTCACACAAGCCGTAGAGTTGAAACAAGTCGCACAGCAAGAAGCTGAAAAAGCTAGATTCCTTGTCGAGAAGGCTGAACAACAAAAGAAAGCTGCCATTATCACAGCGGAAGGTGATGCTCAAGCCGCTATCCTGTTGGCCAAATCCTTCGGCGGTGCTGGTGAAGGTCTCGTAGAGCTTCGTCGTATTGAAGCAGCCGAAGATATTGCATACCAACTATCCAAGTCCAGAAATGTAACATACTTACCCGGTGGTCAAAATGTACTATTAAACCTTCCCGCGCAGTAAAAGAGGTTTATAGAAATTCAGAGACAATAATATGTTTCCATCACAAAATGTGCACTGTCTGAACTTTTCCTTTGAGTATAACTCTTCAAAGCATTTACAACTAATAGATTTATATTTCAGAAAAATTTTCATTTGTGTATGGGTTGTATTAATTACACTTATGTAGTCACTAAATATTATTGGTTTTCTGCTTGTATTGTTATCTAGGTACATTTATAAAATATGTAGTTTATATTATTTTTTTTTTACTTTAAAAAAACTAGTTATCAGTTAATAAATGTTTTGTTAAAACATATTCAATTCTTTCATTTCTATATTTGTTCGATAATAATAAAAAAAAAATGTTACATTTACTTTGATGAGTTATGAGCTACTTAGAAAAAGCATGTAGCCACTAAAATTAGGGAAATGGAGTACCGATTATCCGGGACTGTACTTATCACCAAAACCTTAATTTAAAGATTTCTCTTCAAATGTCAAATACTACCAAGCTCTAGTCTAATCGTACATACAGACTCACTATTATATTTAATACGGCCCTGAAATCTTATATAGAACGATAGTGTTACATTGCTTTCCGAATTGTGCAATGTTCCATGGAAATTCTGTCCAAACCATTACATTTATAATAAAATAATTCTACAATCAACGCATCAAGAGCGTCTTTTATAAAATATTAGTCCTGTATTATCCAGAATCTGAACCACGTCTCTCAATAACTTTTTATTTTTATCGATGATGCATTGTCCCCTATGATCTCTTGTTGTATAAGATAATAAATCAAAATCGTCTGTTAATTGCATTCTAGAAACGATGCATTAATATTTAATAAACATATTGTTTCCTTGAATTTATAGACGATAGAGTTTTAAAGTAGAGCAATCTTTTAGATCCATTAAATTTCAGTTTCTACGTAAAAACAAAATAAACATATTTTTTGGCCAGGCTATTTTCAAATATATGAGATAACCCAACCGTTTTATCACGCTCTTGCTTAAAAAGAAATTTACAAAATTTAATTTATACGGGGTGGGATGAGAATTTTTAAAGGGAAGCTAGAGTTTTTATTAATCATCTTTTAGTGACAGCCATATTTTTTTCCTCTAATAATAAATTAGTTATCATTCTGCATTCATCAAATTGTGTATTAATTTTATATTTGGGATGCTTTAATTTCCATTAAAATATTCTCACTGATCAAAAGTCCTCCCTGTATAAACCAGTTATTTTATAGGAATTATTTTTGACCCACCCTGTGCTAATTATATCACAAGCAAGATGGGAAAACACAGATGATTCTCGACATTGCTAAAAAGTTGTTTAAAAATTACATGTAAGGAATAGTAGAAGTGTTTCTTTATTAAGTACAAAACATGATGATTGTATGCAGAATAGTGATATAATAAAATATTGTCTGTGAAGAAATTCAGCTTCAAAGGTTGTTGCAATCAATACTCTTTGGCGATGACCCGAACATATTTATCACAATAATATTCATATTTGAACAATATTATGTTTACCAATACACTAAAAAAGCGGATATCAGACTTATTACTACTCTGGGATTCGACTTGTCAACATGCGCGCTCTTTGCGGTAAATATTATATTTTTTAGACAATTATAATCATAATCTAGTTAAAGATTACCCAGAATATCCTATTAAATGTAACTCACATACAGTCAAAACATTGAAGACCTATTTCAGTGCATTTACACACAAAAATTAAAGATTTCTTATTGAAAATTGAGAGCATTAAATTGAAAGCCCCTAAATATCGCAGTATTTTTTACTTGGGAGTATAAACAATTTGTTTCATAGAATTTCTAAAATAGTGAATTTGAAATCAAAAACTTATTATATCTACCTATATTGTAAATTATTCATCCCCTATCTTGTATTTTTGTACCTTCGATTAGATGAAAATAGATTATTAATTACCGAAACTTTCATGAAAATAAATTGAATATGTAATATGATAGCATTATGTGATAAATTGGTTAAAAAACAAATGATATCTCTTGGAAATAAAAAAAAATTATATATATCTTCGGTAAAATAAGTACATTTTAGAGGAGAGACAAAAAATTGTTTTTTTTAATAAAATGTTTAAACATTATTTATATATTTTTAGCTAAAACAATTCCGACACTAATGGAATTATCGTCAGATAATATATATGTATAGAAATAAATAAGTACGTACGATATCGTAAACTAAAGTAATGGATTCCCAGACATACGTCACCGTAAACGTAACCGTAAATACGATAGTAGAGTTACTTAGCTACACTTATGATCGGTTTTTTGTTAGTCAATGCCTCGTCTGAGCCTCGAGCGAGGCACTAATTAACAAAAATCCGATCAAAAGTACAGCAAAGCAACTCTATTACTGTCTTTACGGTGTACGTTTACGATGTCGTACTCCTTGGAAACCATTATTCTGTTAAGCTGTAGGAAAGCGAAAGGAGCGGAATGTGTGATTTTTTAATGTATTTGCTGTCAGAATCTAACGGCATGTTCCTTTTTTACTCGGCAATTTCCTTATTAGACTATTTTCTCTGAATAGACTCTAATCAATGTTATGTTTTGAATTCTAGCAATATTCTTTTGCCTTTTGGCAACATCCCAATCCCAATTATTACAATCGGGACAGCATTTGAAGTATGCGTACAGTGCATTGGTGCAAAATACTATACAAGATCCAGTCGCCGTAACATCGCAGTATTATATATCTGCTAATCTAAATGTGCTCACCTTCAATGACGGATGTCGCCTTCAGTTTGATAATGTCACATATTCACTGTACAATGGAAAAGATGGCAATATTAATACAATGAAAATGCACAAAGAGCACTCCAGTCTGAACACGCCCTTTATTATAAAACACGACTTTTCCGGTAAAATCGAGACCGTTTTCACTGAGCGTAGCGACGAAAAATGGGCGGTCGAAATGAAAAAGGCAATATCAGCCTTGTTCCAGTTCGACATCACTAAAATCAACCTGAAAGATGATTTATCCCATACGACTGAAGTGGAAGAATATACACCTTTTGGAAAGTGCTTGGTCAATTACATGTACGTGGGAAATTCATCCAAATTGTCCCTCACAAAGTGGCATAGTCTTTCATCTTGCAAAGCCTACGAATCTAAAGCAAACCTTCAAGAAGATCCAAACTTTTACAAATGCCAGATGAGCTTCCAAGACTCCCTCAATGCTGACAGTGAAAAGAGCTATAAAATCGAAGTCGAAGATAAAGGTTTGCTCATTTCTGGTATTGATTCATTCAATCGCATCACTTTTTCATACTTTAATGCCAAGGCAGAAGTTCAGACGACGCATATTAGACAACACTTGAGTATGATCACAAAAAAAGATAGTAAAGATTCAGGTGAAATGAATATCGATAAATACAGCGAACATTCGCCAGAAAGCCTCCACAATAATGAAGAATCCTTCCAATTCTACTCGGATTGGGATTTGCAAGATCTTCAGCAAATCAGCAAACACATCATAGATCATTTAAAGGGAATGCATGCCAATTCAGAGGAATATATCCAAATGGATGTAAAACAATACCAATCCTACAGCATCAGTACTCTATTGAACTATTTACGTCCACTAAATTTCCAACAATTAACTCACATATACTTAGACATTGAAAGTGCGCAAATTCCAAATAAAAAACACATAGAGGGACTATTTTTGAAGATTTTGCCTTTTGTAGGCACTCACGACTCAACCGAATTCATTCTCTCGCTTGTTCGTAACATGACTGTAAAGAGTAATATCGCGATTTACTTAATCAAGAATATACCTTTCCACATTAGAAAGGCGAACGTGGAAATTCTCGATAAATTCAACGGTTTAGATGGAGTCGATGAGAAAATCAAATATGTTAGTTGGTTGGCATTAGCCACAATTACAGCGAAGGTGTCTCAAAATCAACCCGAAGAAAGAGAAAAAACTCGCGTTTTTGTCGACCGGTTTATAATCGATCTGAAAAAAACTCTACCCGGTGAAAACTACCACAAGCAAATGATATTGATCAGTTGTTTGCAAAATCTTCTATCTGTACCCCACATTCACATTTATCGGGTATCCAAGTTCTTGGAAACAATTCTCAAAAAAGAAGTGGACATATCATTGACTAATGAAGAAAATATACTGGCTAGTGTGATGATGGCAGGAAAGCGGGTACATTCGCAAGACAATAAAATTTTGCAGTCTGTATATTTGCCTCTCTTGAGGAATGTTACTTTAAATAGTTTCCAAATACAATCAGCGGCCATTGATGTGTTGGTTATGAGTCCTTCTATGCATATACAGACAATGCTACTTTGGACAATGAGAAATCGGATCAAAGATAAAATATACGAACATTATCACGCTTCAATCGCAGCATTGACAAAGGCAGAAGATCCTTGCTTGAACGTCTTGGCAAGAAATGCGCGAAAAATCTATCAATTCTTCGCCAAAGACCAAGACCACGACGAAATCGATCTGATGAAAGTAAACTACGGCGATTATTACAATGAAAAATATTCATTCGGTGCTTCGGAGAAAGTATCGGTGATCAGCGGAGAAGGCATCGCGGTGACTTGGGAGGCTAAAAAATATGTCACTGGATTGTTTTCCCAAACTTCCCAACTGTTTGTGAGGTCCAAAAACGAAGGTCCGTCTTTTTACTTCACATTAATGGATATAAAACGATTGGAAGGTGTAATGAGGCACTCCATTCACGATGCCGAGTGGGAAATCTATACCATGTCGAATGGATGTATCATGGAAACGAACTTTTATTCGAAAAATAGCTACAAACAATTTCTGAAAGACTACATCCTGGATACGATCGATGATGAAACGGCATCCAGTGATCATTATTTCATCGATATGATTCAAAATGATTTCATAATACCCACAGATATCGGTTTGCCCGTTAGAGCGTTTGCAGAAATACCAACTTTGTACAGACTGCAATGGGACACCAGCATTATTAGCAAAAATCAAGATATGAAATACTCTTTGAATGCCACTTGGAATGAATTCACAGAACAGATGCTAGGCATGGTTTCTTATGGACCTCTTGCAGATATATGGCATGGCAGTCGAAGGGTTTACAATATTAAAGGAGCCGTGGGTATTGCTTTCGAGGGTGGAATCGTGGGCGAAAACTTATATGTTAAACTATACAATTTACCAAGCTCTAAAATGGGAGTTGCCGGTTATCAGACATTCGTCAGGAGTGAAGTATTTATCTTTGAAGGCAGTGATGATGGAATATTGAAAAAATCATGTCCCGATTGTACAAGTACTGAAGTCTCACGAAGAAATGACAAACATTTAAACAAGGTAAATTTATTTAATATTTATTGATGTCAAAATAGTGAATAAGAATAGAATTATATTTATAAACTGTTTAGTATAATACTAATATTCAATCTATGTTATATATATGCAACGGCCTATTAATATACACATTTCCACACAAATGCTGAAAATAAAACATAAAAACTATAGTAAAAGAAAAATGATCAATAAAAAATCCGATCAAACCTTCTAGTACATTATTTTTACATAGTTTGCATATTTTTAATATACACTTCAGAAGTTGAAATGAAGAAAGCAAAATTTCCTACAAATTTCTGATAAAAAAACATGTATTTAATTCGCTAGATAAAAATATCCGCCGTCGTTGTTATTTAAACATTAACCAGTAGTTTAGTTATTTTACTAGCAAGACTAGGTCTTAAAATATTAATATTGAGAGCATGGTTAAAAATATTCTAGGCTATTTGACTGAAACGTCATAAAGTCATTTATACACGAGAGAGAAAAAATCGACAGTATTTGTTTTTATTGTGAATTTAATACAATCAATTTTATAATCCGCTTAAGGAGGTTAGATTATTTTTAAATTTATTAAAACTAAGTATAAAATTGTTGATCGTGTTGAATTCTTGATGGAATTCCATAAGTTAAAGCAATATGTTATTTATAATTTCCACAATAATTTTGAATAATTTTGAGAGTCTGAGTATCTTCGACTACTAACTTGTAGTCATCTTCAGAGACTAAATGATTCTATATAAAGAAATTGCAAAGAATTGCAATTAAGCAATGCTTAAGTCAAATAACCTTTTCACCGTTGATATAATACAATTAATGTTGGTTTATTGTTCTTTTAGTATAATATCTGGTCGTGGACTGATGAATTCACCGACACCCGACACGAATTAGTGATCTTTGACTGCGATAGAGTGATAACGTCGGAAATTGTGGAAAATGCGAAAAATAAATTTTTCGAAGACATATTTGAAGCCAGACTACAAATGGACGTAGTTGAGGCAACCATAATGAAAATGAGAAAATGGTGGGGACTTGCTGTGTCCTCTCCAGAACCAGGAACCTGCGGTACTGGATACTACATGAGGCCCAGAGATGGATTAGCCAAAGAAAACTGGTTCTCGGATATAACGATTGCAGCAACTATAAAAGTACTCCCTGAATTCAACGTTTCTTTGACGATTCACAGCGGAGAAGAGCTCAGGCAAATTGAAATTTTATTCGATCCTGAAGATTACAAGAGTTGGTCGGCGCAGTTAACGAAGAGAGTGCCTCATCTTCCCGATTATAGAATGTGTCTGAAATACAACACGTCCAACGCTAAAATCGACGAACAATTGCGTCTTTATTTGCGCTTCCAAGCTGAAGAGTTGAATGAAAACTATTCGGGTTGTAATGGCGATGATACAAATATAACCCTGACGATAAGCTCCGAACTAAACGAAACCGATCAATCATCTGCGAGTTACAGTTTCAGACAAAATCGCATCCTCCACTACGATTTCCAATGGGAAAACCTACCAAAGTACATAAGCGACATGGCTTTCCGTATAAAGGACTCTGCGCGAAATGTACTCCCATACTGTTTCGCTCGCATATATGATGAAAATCCTGTGAATATACCAGATAACGAATTGAAATTTATCATCAACACGAGGCCGGAAGAAGTGGACGTCGTTGTACAATCGTCTCACGAATCTTATGGCTATTTCGACATCACCTCTTTACCTGTTCAATCGCTAATTAAATGTTTGCCACCGTCACATTACGAAGTGATAAGCTTCGAACGAATGAAAACGTACTGGCGAAACCAAACCAAACACAAAACCAAATGCTATTGGAATTACTTGTACGATTCCAGTGACGGAGGAGAATGGATACCGGTTAAGAAAATCATGCCTTTTGACGACAATTCGATGGTATTTCTCAGCACTTTTGGCGATGATTTAAAATCAATGGTAAATATACATTTCATAATTATTATTGCATACGTGTATAATTTAACTAAACTGTCTTTTAGGGTTTGAGATTGGTGATAAAAAATCAACAAAATTTCGACGCGTTAGATATCGTACAAAAAAATAATTATATTCATCTGTATTATAATGATGAATTGCTTGAATCGGGTCCTCAATATGGCTCTGTCGGAGAAGGTATATTCAAATATAAGATAAGTGAGGATGGAGAAGTAGAAGTATATATGGACCATGCAAAAATTGTGGTTCTCTACACTAAACACAGTATAAGTTATAAAAATTGCCATTAATATTGTAAGTAGGAATCAAAATATAAACACAATAAAATTTCAATTTATAAATATATATATATATATATATATATATATATATATATATATTGTGGGGTTAAATTATTTATATTGAACTAAGTAAATAAATAGAGCTTAGCTTATTTTTTATGTTTGTTTTCCCTCATATAAGTGATGTAAGAAGAAATCAAATCATCCATTTTATATCCGAGTGAGGTTTCACATAGGATTTTCGAGCCTCCGATGATATTTCCAAGAGACATAAGGAAGAAATTATGACCAGAAGACCAGTTGGAGAGGTCAGAAAATGCATATGTTGCAATTATATCCTGTGAAGTTGGCAAAATTTAGTCAATTGATAAATATCTAAGTAAAGATGTTATATACATATACCTTATTATCTTGATGAATGAAATTTACTCCATTTTTGTTGATTCCGATAATGAAGATTTCAGGTAAGTTGGGATCAGTTGTTTGTTTGATTTCAAAGAATGCAGTTCCGAATGTTGGCCATTCACTGATTATTTTCAAAAAGTCTTCTTTGGCTTGTTCTGGTGATTTTTCCATTTCTTTGGAATACGCAGATAATATTTGTTTCCGCCAAGATTTAGAATTCTGTAGCCTTATTACATCTATTGGAAGTATTGTCTGAAGATCAAATGTAGTGTTCATCAAATCCGTGTCATCACTCCCATATCTTGCTCGATAAATCAATGCTGCTAATTTCACAGCATCATTGATACTACACTTGTGATATCCTCTTAAGAATTTCGGCAATTCCTGAGGGAAGTAGAATATTTGATCTGCATTTATATCCTTTCCGGGTACTGCGTGTATCCAAAGTTTCTTCATGTAAAATATTTGATATTGAAATTGTATCGGACCTCCAGCTGAAATAAATAATTAAGAGGTATGACATGATATATCTAATATTGACATAAATGATTTTACAATTACATATTATATTATGTACTGTAAAATAAATAATTACCATTCCTCTGTGGTCTTGATGTTTTCATCCAATCGATCAGTTCATGAATGAAATCAAAAAAGAAGTAGTTTTCCGGTACTGAGAATACTTTGTTGGCAATCATCACAAACAGATTGAAACCATCACTATTTTTAATATTCAATCTTTCGGCAATATTTGCAGATAGATTTCTCGCTTTGGTAGATGATTCCACTTCGAATGCCTCATCTGTATCATCTGGGAAATAAACTTTATGATATATCTGAGGGCTACGATGTTGAATGGCTTCAACTTCAACGAGATAAGGAGGATATTGCCTTTGACCCATCTTCTGTATTTTATAAATTCGTTTCAAGCTCTCTTTAGCTATGGGATGGTGTCGTGTGTTGAGGAATTCAATTAATTCCTTCATCAGTGTTTGAGAGCATGAAAATAGACCAGTGGCCAACCACATTAATTCCCAGCCCCTTTCTTCGCTGAGTTGTATTCGATTGTTAGTCAATTGTTTTAAAATTTGACAATAAACCTCATCTTTCAACACCTCATATTTCAATGGGGGGCCGAATATTTCATCTGTATATTCGGAAGCCACTCGAGGTCTTGGAGCAGGCATATCGCCCATATATTTCAATATATTCAAAAATATATTACAAGACTCCCTAATAAGGATTTCATCCGATTGAAGTTTTTTAAGTAATGGCAATTTTATTGGTTCTCTTCCGTGTCTCCATAACTCTTCATTGATGCCTTTTTTGGCTGTTGTTATTGACGATCTTCTCGATATTGTGGGCACAGAATTTGTCAATCTAAAGTACTCTTGTGCATATTTTTGTAAAGTATACATGCGTTTTCGCTGTAGAGTTGTATAGTGTGATGTATTTTTTTTATAGTTATCAAAAGCACCATCTTTCTTGAATTGAACTAAGATATGAGGTGGTGGTTTAGTTAGTGTGGGTAAAATATAGACTTGGTCTGTCGGGAAGAGTCCTTGTCGTCCATTGCATTCTCCGTTACCCCAAGTCAATGTCATTACTGTGCTGCCGTTGCAATCATTTACTAAAGTAATCAAATCACCTTTCTTTAACACTAAAAATGATGAAGCATCATTTATTTCCTTATAATCATTTTGTGCAATAGCATATAGTGATTTTTTCTTCAATCCGTCTATTAAATAAATAATTAAATTGCTCAAATCCTCCGCATCCAAACTTTGGAATACTAATTCCTCTTTGAGTACAGTAATAAGAGTAAAATTGTTCAACTTTGAAGCTTTGTCTTTAGAGAATCCAACATAACTAATTTCTACGAATGATAATTCTAGTAATATTTGTTCTTGATCGTCTACAACGTATATTCCTGTCCAATTTACAGCAATGATTACATTGTCTTTCGTTACGGATGATCCTTTGATTCTAATTGCTTCGTAGAATCTTGAAAATAGTATGGGCCAATTTAATTTAGCAAATATAACAATATCTTCTTTACATATTATAGGATCAACCCCTTGCTTGATGCTTGCGCTGCTATTGAATGCCATTTTTATTAACATTTCCCATTTATTAATTGACATATCTCCACCTTGGAGAAATTGATTCGGAATGTAATTGGTTATTACTTTGTGCATGATTTGTGGATCAACTTGCTTATTGTATTCAATGTAATACTGTTGGGCTGCGAGCATGGCGACATCATTTTCAGTTGAACATCTATATTCTCCGAATTTCACTCCCCTCATTACCTGATGATAGATAAGATTTGTAGCTACATGATCCTCTGAAGGATTATGCCAAGGAGCAAATATCTCTTTCCTGAAGAATAATTTCCACGGAGCATTCTTTTCAGATACACCCTGTTCCCGTGAAAACTGCTCACATTGAGAAATTGCATCCATTACATGATCGCCTTCGCTGCCCAAAGATAATACTTTATCGAAAAGATTTATAAATATTGAAAATCCAAACAAATCAGTTAAACCAATATTTTCTCCTATTTGGGAACACATTTCTTCGGCAGTTGTTGCTGAATCGACTTCAAGAATTTTACTCGAGCCATCCATAAACATTATGCTGAGATGTATAGGAGTTTTTGATTTAGTAGCTTGTAGTTCAATCCAACTAGGAGGTTGACTTCTGGGTCCATTTTTCAATGTTCTGTTTAACCTTCCTTCACAATATGGAGCATAACCAGGTGGACCGTCTCTGATGAAAGCTCGTAAATATTTAGTGAAATGATCGCTCGGCCCAAAACAACCGACACATAGTGACATCAGAATCCATCCTCGTGCATGGGATGCTTTCGATGGATTATTTGTCAATTGTTTACATAATTGACAGTAAATTTCATCCCTGCAACATATATTTTGTTGTAATTTCATCTATTAAAAATAATTAAATATTAAATACCTCAATTCAGGCATGAGGATTCCATGACCGATAATAAAATGTAATTTTTCTAAATTGTTTGTACGTCGAGAATTTAGCCATGAATCATAGAATTCATTAGTCATATCATCTTCCATCATTCCACGTCGTAGTTCATCTTTAAGTTTTGTTTGCTTCTTTAATGTCATATTTATTAATTTCCTTTGTGGATTGTCTTCTGTTGTGAGTTTCTACAAAAAAATATGATGTGTTATACTCAGTTTATTAATATATCGTGGAAATCAAGCATTACCTTAAACTCAGCCGATTTTTGGTATGCTCTACCGATTGTTTCAGTTAACTTGGACATCACAGGAATTGAATCATCATCTCCTGCTTCTCTTGGCTCTGGTAAATCACCCATAAATCGTAAAAGAGCAATCCAAAGTGCCCGTGCAGCTGGCCACAATGGTCCAGTATTTTCAATTTCCAATAATGGACGTTTAAGTGCTCTTCTTGAATGATGATAGCTACTGGTACTTGTAAAGTATGTAGCAGCAAATTTTCTGAAGTCGTATTCGGAAAGGTCTTCTCTTAATTCTTCTTCAACAGTGGATTTTATCACATTTGAAGACGTTTGATTTTTCACCTAAATAGTAAACATAGAATCATTGTTTAATAATATGCAATAGATAAAGAAAACATACATATTGTGTATCCTTAAGTGGTTCATTAGAGTCTTGCAAAAATCCAAAGACATCCTCGACATAACGCACATCTACTTGGGTATTTTTCTTTGCCGGTGAAAGATTCTCCACTGTCGATGTCCAAATATCTTTGAACATCATTTTGTAGCGTTTTTCGTGATTATCTTCAGCTTTTCTCACGGGGTCCGGATGTGCTTTGTTTTTGAATTCAAATAATTCCTCTTCTTTTTTCTTATTGAATTCATCGAGTTTTTGCTTGATCACAGTTTTCTTTTCTTTGATCAACTTACGAATTAAATGTCCTTTGAAAATTGCTTGAACCATTACCCATTTTCGTTTCATTGCTTGGAAGTCAAAAGTTGTCTGTCGTGATCTCAATACAGCTTGTAGGCGAAGATATCCTCTCCTCATAATTAAATATCGGCTGCGGTACCCTCTCGCCCTCCAATGTTTTTGCAAAACAATTGCTGCATTTTTCAATTTCAAATACCTTCTCCTGTGTATCCACCGTTTGATATTTTTTTGAAGAATTAGAATGTATTTTTGCATTTTTTCTTCACGAGCTTCTTCCAAATAAATATCATGGGAGTTTTTCAAAAAGACTTTTGTATTACCCAGTTGAAACTTTTCATGTCCTTCGAATACTGCTTGACAAATTTTAGCTGTTGCAACTTTGCAATCAGTTTTATGCGCGGGAGGAATATTAGGAATTAAAATTCGATACCGATTTACAAAATCGAAATACAAGTGTCTTATGGGGAAACCGGCACTTCTTATTTTAGCAGTTTCCATCATTCCTGCATATCGTAATTGACGAACAATAAGACCTCGATCAAAAACCTATAAATATCAAAAACATTGGTAAAAAAATATTCAAATATTAACATATTTCGCTTTTACGGTACTTTGGGCTTTTTATCTTCATTTGGTTTAATACATCGGACAAAAAATGGATGACAGGAATAAAGTGCTTTCATCAAGTTGTCCAAGGATGATCGAAATTGTATAGATAAAGTCACTTTTCTAGTATTACTACTATCCAATTGAGCATCAGTGAATAAATTTTTCAAGAATACATTAGTGGTTTGTTTTACAAGGTTACGAATATCATTACTAAATGTATCTCTATTTTTATCTAGAAAACCTATAACAAAATTGATACTTTTAACAATATTATTAGATAAATACAAAAAACAAATAATACCTTTAGTCTCATAATAAACATTTCCGGCAAAATGCTCCAGTCCGAATAAATGAGAATGATCTGATTTTGGTTTGAGATACAGCTGATTTTTTCCATGTGTGGAATGTAATTTTGAAAGAAGTGTCAAATCTGTTCCCTTTGGAAATTTACTCTCTTCATCTATTAGAGACATAATATTTAAGCTGTCGCTTCCTATCAATTGAAGTACATCTTGATTATCTTTATATTCAATATTGACCCATTCAATATTCTCTTTTTTGTACTCTTCTTGTTCCATTTTGAAAATATGTTTGACAAAAAACTGTTGTAAATTTTCATTGGCATAATTAATGCAAAGTTGTTCGAAACTATTTGTAGTAAAGTTTTCAAACCCGAATATGTCCAATACGCCAATCGAAGTAGCATTCTTTTTTTCATCTTTGTAAATAGTTTCGTTGATTTTTTCAACAATCTTTATAAATATTTGTCCATATATTGCTTTTACAAACGAGTCCCTTGATTCTAATGCAGCCTGCTTATTCAACGGTGTTATAACGCATTCTCCTTGAACTTGAATGGTTTTTCTAGTTAGAGCATCACACAAGGAAGATTTATTGACTCCCAAAAAAGAAGCGATTCTTGTAGCATTAGTAACATCGGCTATTTCTGTGTTTTCCATGTTACTGACCATGTACGATTTATATTTCAAATTACCTAAATGTAAGATAGTTGCTAATAATTTGAATATATTCCAAACATCTTCATCGGAAAAGTTCAAGACCTTCATTGCAGCCCTAATATTTGCAAAATCAGAAGCATCTCGTCTTCCTTCACAAGTCACAGTTTTTCCAGATTTTAAATACTCATAATCTGATGCAGTGGTAAGCTCTAATTTCTTCTTCTCATCATTACTGAGTCCGGCCAAAAGACAGTAAAATATATGATAGTTTCTCTCACCTACATTTTGTGAAACAATTCTAGACTTTTCTAATAAATATTGCTCAATTTTAGCATTTTCAATAAATCCCTTATTATTAAAATTGATGTGAATATATTTTCCAAATCTAGAAGAATTATCATTCCGAACAGTTTTAGCATTTCCAAACGCCTCTAAAATCGGATTTGTTTCTTGTATCTGCTGCTCTATCCAAGAGTGTTTTCCGCTAGCTGTAGCCAAATACTGCAATATTAGTTTGGTACTTTCAGTTTTTCCGGCACCACTCTCACCACTATAATTTAAAAATACCAATTTAAAACTAAAATTACACCTATTTTTAATAATTAATAGAATAACCTGATAACAATACACTGGTTCTCGGCCAAATCCTTCATTTTTCTGTAACAAGCATCTCCAATAGCAAAAATATGCGGTGGAGCATCTCCAATTTTTTGTTCACGATAGAGAGCAATTTGTCCTCCAGTGTAAATGGGAAGAATTTCATATGGGTTAATTGCAACCAACATTGATCCCGTATATGTCTAAAATAAATTTAAAAAAATGTTTACATCTATTTTTGTAATTTGAATTTTCAAAATATTTACATACATATATCAGACTCTGGTTATATCGCATATGCAGATTCCTCAGAATTGTATATTCCTGGAGATTTCCCAATGTTATCATATCTTCCACTCCTCGAACAGATGTAACATGCATGTTTTTGAAGACTTGATCAATGGAAATGGTATATTCTTTCTTATCGTCATCTTGAACAACAAGTTTCTTCCCCTCGGATTTAATAATTTTACATCCAATTGGTAAAGCAAATTCATTGTCCTCAAATGGTTTGACCCAAACATGGTCACCCTATAAAATTTTAGGTTGAAAATATAAACATATATCAATTTAATTTATACAATGTATTATATTATAAACTCACCAGAACAATTTTTGTGTTGGCCATTTTGGAAAACTATTTACTACTTCATCTCCTTATGTGTTCTCATACAATTGAAAAATATTAAGTACTGATCTGCTATGATAAATACAGTATCAATAGATAAGTCTCTTATCAACATAAAATATTCTTTCAAAAACACAGAATATCGATTTTCCTTTGCAAAAGATAAGATAATTGTTTTATGCATTAGTATTTGTCATATTAAAAAAAAAAATTATCTTTTCAAATTTCTACGATTAAAATTTTAAAGAGGTGGATATTTTAGTGAAAAGCGTATTTGTTAATATGTATTAAAAATTTTATTATAAATAAAAAAAGTACAAGGATATAACAATCTTTTAAAAATTACACTAATAATGACTAATAATAATAATAATTAAAAATTACGCAATCAAATTTTCCCGAAGTGTTCTTTCAATTTGTCAACGGCCTTGAACCTGTGAGATATTTTATTCTTCTCGTCTTTGGGCATTTCGGCGTAAGTCAGTTCATAGCCGTCCGGTTGAAAACAGCAATCCCAACCAAAATCTCGAGGGCCTCTGGGGCAGACAACTTTACCTCTGGTGGTTCCTCGGAAGAGTTGTACTTGTTCTCCGGGTCCTTCACAGAAAGCAAAGGTGCAAATAGCTTCCGCGGTCTTGTTGTCCCAGCCGTCCAGCATCTTGTGAAGGCCTTCAGGTCCGATGGCTTCCAGGAACCACTTGATGTAAGGACCGGGAAGCCAAGCCATGGCCTCGAAGCCCAGACAAGTGTCTTCCACCAGGACCGGCCCCTTCACCACTTCGGCAGCCTCTCGACATTTCGCCTTCGATACAAAGTCAATATCTCCCTGTAGCTCTGGCAGGTCCAGCTTTTTGTTTATCAACTGTCTGGGGAATCCTCGTCCAAGAATGGCTATGACTTCTTCCAACTTTTTAACATTTCCCGTGACAAATGTTATAGGTTTCGCCATTTCTTGGGTGAAAATTTTAGGTTATATTTACCGGTAAAAATCGTTTAAAAATACAATAGGCCATAGACTTATCTGTCACTTGTCATAGACTATTGCTACGAGAAGACGAAATATTTTTTAATTATTTTACGTTTACCACCTTTTTGAAAGTGGTTAAAAAATGTATTGGGTGTTTGCAAGTTTCTTGGCTTATTTCATTTTTGTAGTTAACTTTAATTACACGTGGCAATATGTCGGTCAATCTTATATTTTTTAATGAAATATTTTTTTTGGTTTATTTTATTATCAAATTTAAGGAAATTATCAATATCTTGAAAAAAATATATAATGATTGCCAGTATTAATATGTATGCATAGCAAGAGTGACGCAGGAGTATTTGAGAAGTGAACTGTCACCGGAGGCAAGAAGAACGGAACAGTGAAGCAGTTTGAAAGCTGAGAGTGAAGAGTGAAGATAAGTGAAGATAAGCGAAGATGGGAGAAGTTGTCGAGAACAGTGGTGGGCCTGTCGTGAAGAAGGTAGTGGTACACCCGCTGGTGCTGCTGTCTGTCGTGGACCACTTCAACAGGATGGGCAAGATCGGCAACCAGAAGAGAGTCGTTGGAGTTCTGCTCGGCTGCTGGAGGGCCAAGGGACTCCTCGATGTCTCCAACAGCTTTGCCGGTAACTATCACTAATCCTGTCTCGCCACTCGCCGATATAACCTATGTCCTACACCTCTTATAAATTCATTTCTTTTTGTATTACCTCACCATCTTTTTCATCGACGGGAACATCTAACATAAAAACCACATCTAATCCAAAACCAAAAATAGAAAAATAAACCACGATGGAAGAAAACGTGACTCAACACATTACTTTACAAATTCCAATAATTTTTGTTAGGATTAATTATTCACGAAAAGAAATAATTGACAAGATATCCGAATTCAACACTGTTAAAAATAAATAATATAAAATTTCTAGTCGTAATTGTCACTATTGTTAGTTTTTAAAAATTTTCAAGCCTGGCGTAATCTTTTTCTTGTTGCACTACTCCAGTTTAACCTCTTCATCCTTTCTGGCTTAAAATAGAAACGTTGATACATTTTTTTAAAATTATTTTTCAGTCCCCTTTGATGAAGATGATAAGGATAAATCGGTCTGGTTTCTTGATCATGATTATTTAGAAAACATGTATGGAATGTTTAAAAAGGTTAATGCCCGAGAAAGAGTAGTGGGCTGGTACCACACGGGACCTAAATTATACCAAAATGATATTGCTATCAATGAATTGATTAGACGATACTGCCCTAATTCAGTGTTGGTGATCATTGATGCCAAACCGAAGGATCTCGGATTGCCTACTGAAGCCTATATTGCCGTTGAAGAAGTGCACGACGATGGATCGCCTACTTCTAAAACGTTCGATCATGTGCCTAGTGAAATTGGTGCCGAAGAAGCTGAGGAAGTAGGGGTAGAACATCTACTTAGAGATATTAAAGATACGACAGTCGGTAGTCTTTCTCAGTCGATAACCAATCAATTGCTCGGACTCCGAGGACTGTACACTCAACTCAAAGAAATACAAGAATATTTGTATCAAGTGGCCAAAGGAAAACTTCCTATAAATCATCAAATTGTCTATCAGTGGCAAGATATTTTCAATCTTCTACCTGACATTACTCAAGATGATTTTACAGATAATCTGTATGTAAAGACCAATGACCAAATGCTCGTAGTTTATTTAGCTGCTCTCGTAAGATCGATAATCGCTCTCCACAATCTCATCAACAATAAACTCACCAACAAAGATGCGGAAGAGGGAAAAAAAGAAGAAGCTAAAGAAAAGAAAGAAAAGGAGGAAAAGAATAAAGAAAAAGACGATAAGAACAAATCTGATAAGAAAGAGACATCCAAGGATGAAAAGAAGAAGTCATAAAACATTAATTATTTACACAATTAGTTTTATTGTCTACTTTTTATTACTTATTATAATTTTCTGTCATCGAAACACTGATTTATTTTTAAATATATCTCTCTTTTGAGGAGAAATTGCCCTGTAAACATATTTTTATTTCACCATATTTTACTAATTCCACATTTGCTTATTTTTTTATTGAATTTCTTCCTTTGTATGTTATGTATTTATTTTATTAATAATTTTAAAAAGATCTTCGTGAGTCTTAAATCTTTAGTACTTTTCATTTTAAGCTCGTTTAGTGATAATATTAAATCTCAGCAGACTCATGTATTTTTGAACACTTATTGATTGAAAGATAAAATATCGTGCAAATAAGGTACACTTGTAATTATATACATCATTTTATTTATTACATAATACAATCGTCACAAGGACACTACCCAACTAATATAAAATATAATTTACAGTGCCGTTGTCACAAATACTTTGTTAAATCACTCAATAGACGGGCAACCCTTGTCCGTATACAATTAAAGAATAAGCGATTGCACCAAATGCTAAAACAATATCACATTTATAAACGTCCACCGCTGACGAGGTGCTAAACTTTTCTACACCGGGCCCCACGTATGGCCTTAGCAAGGTCTGGTTGTAATTTTTGTAATACCAACTCATGGATTCATTATGGCGACCGTCATCTCTGTCGGCGTCTTCGAGGAATGTATTTTTAGCCCCTCTGTTAGTTGCGCGGAATGTTTCTACTGAAGATGAAGGTGTTTGAATGTTGTCACTGAGGGTGTGGGGATATTCCACTTTGGTGATTGTAGCCGACTTCCTACCCACGGGAGCCACATATTGATTCGGTTGACCGGGGACCGCCAAAACTGAGAGTGCACTCGGGGAAGCTGTCTGCTTGTCCGTGTCATCTTCAGTATTTTGATTGATCGAGTCTCCCATAAAATCATGATTCTCATCTTGAATATTCACACTCGGCCTATTGTTCATGAAGGCTGTACTACTGATGGACATATTTCTCCTTTTTGCGGGATCGATTGAAGATGCCTGCTCATAATTGGTATCATTGAACTGTTGGTCGTTATTTTTGTACACGGGTGAATTGTCCAATTTATCATTTGGTATATCCACATTGATCTCCTGACTATTCAGAAAGTCACCGTTTTCAAGGCGCTTATCACTTGCAGAATTGTAAGTATAACTTTGATTTTGATCGGAATTTAATGGTGATATTTCAAATTCGCTCTGATTATTTCTCATTTCTTCATTGCCGAACAAATTCAAGCTGGAATCATCAACATTCTCATTTATATTGACACTCATCATCGATGGGAAATCTGGTGGCCATGAAGAATTATTTCTATTTCTTTTTATTTCCAGGATGGAGATATTTGAAGTAGGGTCTAATATTGGTTTGAATCCACCTGATGAACCTGGAGTTAGCGGCACAAATCCACCGTTCTGTACATCGGGTTGTGTCGGTGGAAAAGACTGATTACGAGACCCTTTAGATCTTGATTCGCCATTCTTCCGCTCGCTTTTTCTATCGGCCCCCCACAATTTACCAATATTTAATGTAGGTATTGGCATTCCGAAAAAGGTAAATCCACCAGCAGGAATGTGCCCACCTGAAGGATTTGAATTGGTTTTATTTGGGTTCTGTCCCGCATATATTGTCGGTGTATCTCCCGGAGTGAAGTGATACGATTGATTGTGATTGATGTTCGATGTATGATTGAAAATTGAAAATCTGGAACTCGAATTACTCAATTCTATAAGATTGGTATCATTGAACGGATAATCTACATATTCATCATAGAAATATTCCGATTCTTCAGGTGACGGTGCTATTTGAACTCCGTTGCCAATATTTTTAATGGGTTTAGATTGCTCTTTAACTTTTTCCATCCACGGTGAATACACTTCCGAGGTGCTGTATAAATTAGGATCTATAATTTCAGATTCACATCCCGGTAAGACTGCTTCCTCTTTCAACTTATCATTGTCACACTCTTGTCTGAAAATTTTCCTTTCCTTGAGCAATCCTCCGTCAGCACATCTCGGTCCCATTGAAGAGGCTTCTTGCAGCCAAGATTTAAACCATATAAGACTGCAACCACATACCAAAGGATTACCTAAAGACAAGAAAAAATATTAAGTATTTAATTTTCATCTATATTAAATAATGATTACTCACCGTCTATGTCTAAAACAGCAATATTACTTCTCAGATTTTTCACCGAGTCCTCCGGTAGTGAAGTCATTTTATTATTTCTCAAACTGAGTACTTTTAATCTCGGCATTGAATTGAATGGAGTCCCTTGCACTGCACATATTTTATTATTATCCATTTTCAGCTCCACCAACCACTCCATGCTATCAAAAGCTGACCCGCCCACTCTAGACACCCTGTTATTGCTCAAATCCAAAACTTCCAGCGATCTAACATTTCTCAAACCTGCGACATCCAATCCGGCAATCTGATTATTGCTCAAATTCAAAAACTGCAGTTCAGGTACTTTGTAAAATGCATTGTTTGATATCTTGTGCAGATTGTTATTTTGCAATTCTATATTTTTAAGCATCGGAAGCTCGGCAAATGCAGCATCAGGAATTTCTATCAATCTATTATCACTTAATAATATTGTTTCAATTTCGGGCAATGTTCTGATTCCTCCCGAATGGATCATCTCAAGATCGTTACCTCTCAAATCGAGGAATTGTAAGCTTTGAAGGTCTTGGAGTGCTCCTTCCCTTAATTCCAAAACTTTATTGTTAGCCATCCGTAACTCTTTCAAAGCAGAAAGACTTCCAACAACTGACGGCGAAATGACTCTCAACTGGTTATTACTAGCGTCTAAAATTTCTAGCTTAGCCAATCCAGAAAATGTTTCTGGCAAAGTCATTAAATAATTGGATGATATATTAATCTTCTCCAAACTCCTTGCATTTTCCAATGTGTTGACGGCTATTTCTCTCAATCGGTTTCTACTCAAGTCCATTTGTCTCAAATGAGGGGCGTCTCTCAAAATGTCTGGTTTTATAACTTCTAATATATTTCCGTGCAAATCTAGATGTGTCAGACCAACCATATCTTTGAATACATTCGAGCTGATTGCCATTATCATATTATTGTGTAAATCGAGCATTTCCAAGCGTGCCAATCCAGAAAATGAACCATCTTCGATATGTTGTAAACCGTTCAAGGATATATCTAATTTTCTCAATTGCGGTAAAGAATTCATTACTCCAGACGGTATTGTCCTTATAGAATTAGCGCTGATATCTAACATTCTCAATGATGGTAGATCTAAATCCGGAGATGGAGGTAGAGGCATTGTACTCATTTGATTTCTTGACATGTGTACATATTCTATTCCTCGGGGTAAACCGGGTACAAACTCTAATAAACGATTTCTACTCACATCTAATTCATAAAGACCCATCAGATGTCTAAATGTTGCAGGGTGAATTGAGGCTAAAGCGTTCCCTGATAAATTCACATGCTCCAATAGTGGAGTCTCCAAAAATGTCATGGGGTCAATTATGGCAATGTTATTATCTCCAATATCAACCTTTCTCAGTGATGGTAAATTAGTGATTAACCGAGGCTCTAATCTTCTGAAATAATTGCCCGATAAGTCCAATCCTTTCAATGCGGGCAGATTCCAAAACGGTCCATCTATATGATTTGATAGGGAATTATTTTTCAATCTCAATTCCCTCAAGGCGGGCATCGCCATGAACGCTTCTCTTTCTATAGTCCTGATTTTATTCGCATCCAGATGCAATCGCTCCAAAGTTGGATGCCCCCTCAATGCTCCATAAGGAATGTCTTCCAACAAATTATTACTCATATCTAAAAATTTCAACCTGGGCAAGGCATCCAAAATAGCTCTCAATTCGGATACGTGTCCGATTTCGTTTCCGACAAGCCACAATTCTTCCAACCCACTCCCCGATTCCTGTAAAAATGATTCAGGATGTACGCGCTGAACCATGTTGTAGTTCAAATCGAGTGTTTTTAATGATGGTATTTTATGAAACGCCCCGTGGAATATTTCAGCTATTTTGTTTTTAGATATGGTCAGCTCTTTTAATGAAGGCAAGTCGACAAATGACGCCTCGTTGAGTCTATCAATCTTGTTACCGTCTAATTTTAGTATTGAAAGTGCTGGCAATTCTCTGCAGATTCTCCCAACCATGCCAGCATCGGTGATTTTATTATTCTCCAATGATATTTCAGCCAAAGCAGGTAGGAGAGACATGGCCCTCAGGTGTATCCAAGCCACTCCACAATCTGAAATATTCACTGCAGACAGGCGAGGCAAGTCGTGTAATAAATTTGACTCCAATTTGGTCAACCTTGGACTGCCGGTGACCTCAATTTTTTCCAGCGACGGCAAGTGTTTGAAACTTCTTCCGTTCAACTCTATCAGCGATGAGGATTTCACTTTGAGGTATCGTAGATTATTCAAGCGGGAGAAGCTGGGTAGTCTTTTCAGCTGATCACTCTCAATTGTAATAGCTTGCAGTTTCTTCATGTGCGCCACACTGTCGACGGGTAAACTCCTCAGATCATCTTCCACGATGAACAGCTCCATGAGAGAGTCTTCCAAGCCTGCGAGCCATCCTGGGGCCACTCTTTCTAAATTATTATGTCGTAACATCAATCGCAGGGCTCTCAATGGTCGAAAAGCCCTGCCTGGCAAAGCTGGTAAATAATTATGCTCTATTATCAGCTCATCGACTGGTCTCGATAAGTACTGTCCTATTATTTTGAGACCTTCGCTCACTTTGGGAAGGTCGCTGTGCGTGCACCTGGAAGTAAATTTAAATAATAAATATTACATACCCACACCCATACTTAATAATATTTTTTTTTTTACCAAACTTGCAGCTCTTCTCCTCGTGTGGCACAGATGCAAGGCAATATATCGCGTGCTGGAGGACATGGTGGCCTCTGGCTGCTTATAACTGTTACCAGGGCACACCATGTTACCAACTTGGACCACCAGGAACCTCTCATCTTTGTTCAGACATATCATCTAGTTTTGTCTGCACCAGACTCCATTTGTTGAACTTCAAAATCCAGCTAACAAAACTCCAATAAATTAAAACCTGAAAAAATTAAATCTTCATTATAAAACCTCTATTTGTTTGCCCCGTTTCAACCTTTAGTTGACTTAATATGCATAATTTGACTTTCCAATAAAAATGCGCTACACTGATTGCCTATATTCAGGCGCATCTACTACCACGTTTTTCAATTGTTTAATATCTAAATTCCCAACTGTCTTATAAATAGTATATTAATCAATTTAGTCCCGTTCTACTATTAGCCTTTAAGATCCAATAAAATAAATTATTAAAAAAAACATAGTCGTGATTAAATTTGGCTGACTTTCATCAATAATAAAAATTCTATGTCGTCGTTCGTTCGTATAATTGAATTATGCAAGCTTACATTCCAATGAATAATAAATAGTTATTTTTGCTTCAAAAATGCGGTTTTTACTATTGTGAAATTTATAATAATTATCAAAAATAATTTGACTTTGTAATAGAAATACGAATTCCACGAATGCGAAAAGGGCTGTTTTTTTCAATCAATTATGAAAATCTTATTCAGTAACTATCTGTCTATGATATTAAAATATTTTATTTAAAATTTAACTAGCTATTGGCAAACAAAATCCTTATATGGATCAATTCTATGTATACAATCCATTATTTAATTTGTACTCAGGCCTTGATGGTTGGAAATAAATTGTTTTGGGATTAAAATAGATAATAATAGTCTATTTAAAATTCGTGCATTGTACAAGTATGAAATATAATTGCATTTCCTCATCCTCTTATACAATGCATTGCATTAAAAAACTGTTTTGTTATTTTAAGCATATTTTAATGTACGTAAAATTAACCATTTAAAATAGTGTGTATGATTTTTTAAATTTATAATGTGGCTTAAAACTAAGGCCTTAGTTACTTAAGCTTATGAAGTTCCTATAAAAACATCACGACTGAAAAAATAGACTCTTCTCTGTGCGTCACTAAGTTATTATTAATATATTGAAATTATTAAAATATTTAATAAAATAATTGAGTTAATTTTAAAATTCGAATGTGTATCCTTCGTAAATTTAAAGCAATTGTTTTACAATTTTGTTTTAAAAATACATTTTTATTAATATTTTTAACAAAGTGTCCCATAAATTTTACATAAAGTCTACTTGTATAGAGATTTGTTTGATGAAGGAAAATCTAGTATTCTATCAATCTATCATTTAGTTAATCGTGTTGTAATAAATTTGCTTAAAAGTCATCGGGATGCTTAGCAATTTTTTATTGTATTTATTAAATGCACATCTAGTTGATCTAATTTATGATTTTATGGGAAATGCTAATTATTAATAATTCACTGTATAAAAAATATTCATATTCCATACGTTTAATTTCAGATGCTAATCCAGTGATTTCGTACTTCGGTGATGGAATTAAATTATATATAAAAACTCAATGAGCAAAGTTGAATTAGTCACCAAATGTTTCGTCTGACAGCCGCTTAAGGCGCTACTTTTACCGCTCGTACTGTTTATTTGTCACATGTCGATCGTTCTAATAAACATTAATATGTCAAAGTGCGACATTAAAAGTTGCTTGATATATTCAACGACAAATAATATGTCATAGTGTAAACAATGTACATAATCATGAGAAGAACAAGCTTGTTGCTCTTGAGTGTTGGATTTTATGGACTACAGTGTTGCAGGTGGCCACAGCCCGCATATACATATAATAAGCGCATGTAGTAGGGCCAGCCATTTTCCAATGTATGAAAACAATACGCATTTACACTTCTATAGATATAAATTCTTTGAGACAATGACTTAAAAATGGCTATGATTTACTAATGCATGTAATATATATTATTATGTTACGATAATACCAATCACAGCCGTTTCCAATAAATTAGTTCAGTTGTGCGCGTGTCTATAGTTTGACTTTTTTTCTACAAGCTGTCGATTGCCTGGTTCCAAATCAAATATACTTGTAATAAAGTGTGTATATCAACTAGAAAGTACTTTGAATTATAACAAAATTAATAATTAACTATCTGGCTATTATTTGAATATATTTTACTTAAAATAATATAAACGATTAGCAAACCTATCTTGCATTGAATGTTAAAAAAGTAAGGTTAGGTTACATTTAGACTGATGATTGCGTATTTAACATCCCAAAATCATTATTTTTTCGTATAACGATCAATTTTAAACTCATGTTTCGTGTCATCGATGATTTACAAAGCACATAATTCATATGTTATGTGTAATATTTATTATTTTAAAGCACACAGTGTGACGCCCCATCTCTCGATTGTATTATTTCCGCAATTGTTGTGGGTCATTTCGAAACCATCACGATCTTATTTGAAGCAAAGCAACAGTGTTGGGTTGTTTAATCGTCTTGCGGGGAGAAAGTGAGTTATTTTTTTCAGTAGTTGTATGTATTTTAATTGCAGAACTCATAAAAATGCATATTCGAATGTTGGCTTTTGAAATACACAACTATTCATTAACGACTTTGATTTAACGATCTCTGAAACATATCCGCATTTATATAATTCCTGAACAATATTACTCTTAGTGATATTTAAAGTTCTCTCTATTAGAATCATATTCATAAAAATAATACATGAAAACGTACGTCCACATAAAAGTAATATTAATATATTTGCACCAAAATAATATATAACAACAAAAAACTCAAATATTTGAAGTGTAGAATTTGTTACTGAACCATTGATTTTGGAAATATTATTACTGCCAAACTATTAAATCTGCCAAATATATAAACATATTTTCTAGTAATTATAATCTAATCTTTTAGTGTTTTCATTTTCACACGCATTTTCTTGTTTGATTATAAAAATTGTCGGATTTGTTAATTTTAACGTAAATATTGGAGATTTCTCTATTTTTATTTATTAAATATTTATTTCAATTTCAATTAAGGTTCTCTCCCAAATTAGATTTATTATTCGAAAACTCTTTAGTCATGACAAGTTAATAATTTTATAATAAAAATCCTAGAACTACATGTATGTATTTATTAAAAAATGCAAATAAAACTGAACATGTACTCGATTGTCTTCTTTGGGATGAATATTCGTGTCTTCTTCATTATTTTCGCACATTTCTAAAATCTATATGAAAAAAAATTAGAGTGAATTTTCCAATGCTAACATTTATTTTTAACAAAATCTCATTTAACAGGTGAAAAATATTTAAATTAATGATACAAATACCCAATAATATTTAAAATAATTACACGATCTTTTCATGAATTACCGAATAATTGATGAAATACTTTTTCAAATCAAAATAATCTTTGAATAAAACCGTCGCGTCGCTTTGTAGGAAGTTTATTTTGCAGTTAACAATGGTTGAGGTCTTTGTACAGAGTTTCCTTTTATAATCCAAAGAAGGAAGTCCGCTTCATCAACTTTCATCATGCTAAACTTTGAATTTTCTACCACAAAATATTATGTTGTAATCATAGAAACAAACGATGTTACGCGATTTACACAAAGGGGCAAAATTACGATTGCATAATGAATCTAAACATACGTACACATTCGGTTTGTTCTTCATATAACAATGGTTTCAACAAGAATATAAATACTTAGATTTTGATTTATTGCATCTTATCCATCTTAAAAGTGATAATCTTCTTTTGTATTCAAATCCATCGTTTCGACATGAAGATTTTCAATAGCCAATTAACCTCAGGGACTTTTCACAAAAACGTGTTGAACAATTTTACTGATGAAAATCCTTGACATTAATTTGTATTCAGATGGATATATTCTATACAAAATGTCATGTTATTGATAAACCGTAAAAAACAGATAAAATAAATAGGGTATAAATTATATTTTCCAATTAAAAAATATCTAGTTCTCTCTTTTCTTCTCAATATCTTATAATATTATTTATCAATTCGTAATGAACAATAATTTTGAGATAATTCGAAATAAATTACTGAGACTTTATAAATATTTCAATTGAAGTCTTCACGACCCTAAACATTGATCGATTTTTTTTCTGAATTAATATAATTTACTATTCTTAATATAATATATAATTATATATTATTGTCTAAGGTGTGTGTATGTTATATGTCTGTACGGATCAATCAACCATCAGTGTTACCAGATGAAAGAATAATATTTTATATAATTATTTTATTACAATTAATACATATCTAAAATCTCGAAACGGGTATTTTGATGATAATAATATTAAATTAATTTCAAAATAATATTAGAGAGATTCTGAATGAATAAATAAACTTATTTACCGTCCTATTAAAAACAAACTAAGCAGAATTGCTAGCTAAAGCTAGTTGTTTATAATAGTCGTAGTACAAAATAATTTTAAAAAAAACTCACTGATCAAACAGATATAAAAGTGGGTATATCTGTTCTTGATAATTTTATTGTACATAATTCCCATAGTGTCGATTTTTATAGCGAAAGTGTTTGGCGACAATTGAATAGAGAAAATAGCAAGACATGCTCGTATGTCATTGTTTTCATTACTATTATGATTATGATGATTCCATTGTCTTGTTTTATATAAATAAAACATATATAATGACCCACATAAGGGTGAAACTACATACCATTGTTGTAACGATTTAAATTTCTATTTTTACGTAATATACTCTTTGCCTGATTATTCGGTCTAAATCCTTTAACAAGCTTCATTGAAAAATATGCACATACAATATGCGGAATAGGGAAGTCGTGTTGATGATGATCAATTAATTTGTTTTAATTGTGCATTCTTTGATATTGCATAAACTATCTTAGTTTTCATCCCACACAATGTGTGTATGATTCTTTTCATTATATTTCCTGATATTCAGAAAATTAATTTCAATAAATCAAGACATTTTCTGTTCGCATGTCTCGACTAAACTATCAAAATTTTCAATCATTTTTTTAAATTAATTTACACTTAATCATTAAATAACTATTTGAGACACTACCTTACATATTTGTTTCATTGCATTAGTTAAAAAAACTGTAATCTGCAATCATTTTTTATTGAGAAATATAGACTTTCAAAAACTGATTTTTCATTTTTACTGAAAATAATCTTTAGCTCAACTAATAATAGTATTATTTTACATTAAGTGTTTTAAACAACTTTCTTTAATGTTGGATTAAGACAATCAATCTTAAAAATAAACAACATCAAGCTTAATTTAAAATGGATTATAAGCTTTATAACAATTTATGTTACTTTCAAATAAAAAAAATCAACACTATCGTATTTTACGAAAATAAATAACGAGTATAAATAATCAATATCAAAATATAATATAATTATATATTTATATTCGCCCCGAAGGACTCTTTGGGAAGGTTTTTTTAGACACAACAACGTTTTAATTCATTGATCTTAACTATTACTAGTTACACAGGTTACCGACTTAATAATCAGTATTTACCTTACAATACAGGAAATCAGAGTAAACCTGGAACAAGACGATAGATTGATGAATATTATTTCTGATATGCCGATCGTAATAACCGATCAAATCATTTTTTTACTTGAGCTTTGAAGCCATGACTACAGTATTTATAGCCACACGATTATCCCCTGAACTATTACCATGTAAAAATATATTAATCCATTTATATGTAATTAAAAATGGATTTATTACTATTGAATTGTCATTGTAGTTAGTCATTCTAGCTAATTGATTAATTTAGAAAAAGACACGCAATATAAATCGTGCAAGTTCAGTCGTTCATAGAGTTCAACGCGTCGACTGAATAAAACCCGTCCCACATAAAATCACAAATTAAGTCTAGTGAATGTTACACGCTAGGCTTCATTCACTACGACCCAATAAACAAAACAACCATTCTATGAAAGAAAAGAAAAATGTAACGGATGCTGGCGATGTTGGTTGTTTGTTGCTCGTTGTCCAATTGGAGCGTAAAAAGTGACCAAGTTATTTTTATGCGGAAAAAACATCTCCGAACAAGTCCGAGCTTATTTATTCTTTTCACTTTCATATCAAATTAACACGCTTATTATCCGACGAACCTATTTCTTTATACTACATACAATGAAAAAGAGAAATTTTGTTTGCGAAAAATTTTGTAAGTGTAGTTCGAAAATATAATTTTCAGGATACATTTCGCTTGCTCCAGCGTATAATATCGTTAGTGCAAAAAAAATATCTGTGTGCTCTTAATCCTTTATGGAACTGAGCCACATATTCCATCTGGTAACACTGCCTGTCACGTGTCACTCGGTTTAATTATTATTTATAAAATATAACAATTTACGATTAAATACCTTCTATTGCCAAAGACATGAAATGTGTTATAGATAATAGATGAATCTACATTAGTTTCCGGTAAAATAGGACTATTTTACTATTTCGAAAAAGTCCCACTTAATAGGTTGAATAATGATTGAAAATCATCATTTTTTGACGTTTCATACATGCAATATGTGCCTCAGTTCCATAAAGACTTAAGAGCACACAGATATTTTTTTAGTAACTGTTACTTGTTCTGCCTATATATATATATATATATATATATATATATATATATATATATATATAGCAACTGCTAATAACAACATATATATATATATATATAACAAGTAATAATTTAATCTGAAAATAGCCTACTTATTAATGTGATTTCCTAAAATATGTACTCACTGATTCACTCTTGAATTAGTCTTGAAGCACATAAGATAAAAAAAAACAGTTATGATCTTTGCGGAGACAAATCAAGATGTCACGCTATTTTCCAAAGGTAATTCATATAACAGTAATCAGGATCAAGCAGTGTGACGATAAAAATATATAATGACAAATCATTGCACTCGATACAATCTCTCGTTATCTTAAATCCGTTATGCAATATACGATACGAGAATAAAAATCAACTATCCATTTCAAAACAGTACATAATATAAAAAATATATTAGCTAGATAAGGAAAATCTATTTAAGGTTGAATGGATTGCCTATATTAAGGCGTAAAAATACCCAAAAAAATTTTTTTTGTTAAATATACATATGTGCTGCAATAATTACAAGCCGATATGCTTTTATGACCACATTATGAAAAATCGTGTTATTTACATAATTTGATTGAAATTTTGCAATTAACAATTTGTTACTAACGGTCGTGGATTCGAATTTAATTAAAAAAATACATTTTGACAAGAGGAATAATGTAAACAGAATCCTGGTCGATTCTGGTTAACTGTGATTTTTTAGATCGATAATATTTCATATAAAAAAATAGTGTTTAAAAAGAAACCTTTGAATATTTTAACAACAGCCGTGATTTGTCACGTCTCTAAATTATAATATCATGATTATTTTACGATACCAATTATAGTTTCCTTTACAAACACAAGGGTAGAATTTATCCTTAAAATATATTTTATCGACATCTTTTTATTAATATGTAAAGGCTTCTATTTTACAATATAAGGCTTAACGAATATAAGCTTCATTTTATATAAATTTACAATATA
>JAGTTH010005271.1:0-66452 GCA_022606485.1 Agraylea sexmaculata
TGAAGGCTGGAGAATGTTTTCACCTTTATACAAAAGAAAAGTTTAATTCTTTTGAAGACAATCCTACACCAGAAATTATGAGGTATAACTATCTTTGATTTAAATATAGGATGTATTATATTAATCTATTTCATTTTTAGAGTTCCTTTAGAAAAAACAGTTTTAGATTGCAAAACATACAGTGAAAATGTAAAGGCACACGATTTCTTGAGCCAATTTCCACAGTCTCCATCAAAAGAAGCTATAACTGTTGCGGTGAATGATTTAATTGAACTAGGTTGGTTAAATAAGACAACACAAACTACTTGACTTTCAATTTTATACATTTTTTTAATGTTTTAGGTGCATTGGACAATGAAGAAAACTTAACGCCCTTGGGTCAAAGAATTGTTTCATTTACTACTCATCCTAAACTGTCTAAAGCCCTTGTATATTCAACTATTTTCGATGTAGTCAGTCCTATAGTTGATATAGCTACAATATTATCAAGCAATGCTGATTTTTTTATACATTCATACCAACAAAAACAAGGTCAATACATAGAGAGTTAATTTATTATTTTATCATAAATATTTAATAATAAGTTGTTTTAACACAGAAATACGAGCGATAAAACAGGTATATCATCCAACATCTGATCATCAATCTTTATATTGGATTGTTCAAGAATATGAAAAAATTTTTGATGAAGAAGGACGGATGAGCGCCGATAATTTTTGTTATCAAAAGTTCATAAGAAAAGAGAAATTGAAATCTGTGATTGGTAAGTTCTTCATGATAGACATATGTTTGCTTAAACATTGTCGTATATAGTATTTTAGTGCATAATTCATAATTTATTTTAATCACTAGAAATAAAGAAGGGTGTATGTTTATAAAGTCTCTATTTTTTTTTAAATGATTACTTCGAGTGGAAATCTTTATAGAGAGAAGTACTATTGTTCTGAATATAATCATAAAATATAAAAATCAATACTTTCATCCTTACCTAGTTCACAATGTACTCTGTTTCTAAAACACAAAATCTTTCATTTTAGACCTTCGAAAAATTTGCATTGAACATCTTCAAAAGGCGAAAATGATTCCAAGCAGACTTGAACATGGATATCGAATTGAAAGCAAATATGAATCAATAGATGAACTGGCCAAGGGTATTTTACTATCTGGCCTTAACACATTGATACATTCAAAGAATTTTTTAAAAGTAAAGGGTAAACTCGGGTTAGAAAAAGCTCTTGTAACAAAGTAAGCAAATTTATACAAATTGATCTCCTGTATCATTTGTAAATATGTATTTACTTATAGTTAAAATCAAATAATTTTTCAGCAACGGTCAAAAGGCTTTCATTGCATCTGACAGTGTTAATTATGGAATTGAAAAAAAAATTTCTTCACCTTTTATAATGCTCCATTGTGGAGCCATTCATTCAGAAGAAAGACGAGGTGTTCTTGTTCGTGATACATCTATTTTATCACCTATAACAGTTTTATTATTTAGCAATAAAGTAAGTTTCATTACATAATCAGCTTTGTAATTTGGCTACTGCTAAATACAATAAAAAATACTTTTATATTCTAGATATACCCAGAGGAGGATGAAAATGCATATAGTATGATTATTAGAGTTTCAAATAAAAAAGTTGCTCTAGAATGTCCACCAGAGTAAGTTACATTTTAATTGTTGTGCAATGTGGCCTGATTATATTATATTTTGATTATAATCAAACCTGAATATGTTGACTTTTTTAGGCAAGGTGCAGTTCTATTGAAGTTCAGGGAAATAATGTGGTCTATTATTAATTATTACATAGAAAATAAAGGATATCAGAATTCTTATCTTCACAATTCTGATGATGATAATGATTTAGCACTTAGTCTAACCGAATCAGTACAAATAGATAAATTTAAAGAAGAAATGTTAAAATTATTAGCAAATATGTTAAATAGTTATGAATTGTCCTTAAAAGAGTCTTAAGATACAATATTCAATTGTAGTTATTTCTTTACTAATTTAACAATCAAATCAAGACACACAATGTTGGTGTTGATAGATGTTAATGTAGCAATAAATCTATAGTTTCCATAAAATGATTTATCACCAATAAATGATTGACATAAATCCAGAAAGTTTAAATTTTCGAAGTTCACAATTCCATAAAATACAAAACATAATTAATTACACATATCGGGAAATGTCTACCAGGTAAGTAATATGAAATAACTATGCACTACTAATTATAACATGTTTTACCTCCAATAAATCACAGCGAGTATTCAATTTGTACACTTTCTTGAATACTTTCCTTTTGAATATGGGATTAATACATAAATTGATTAATTTGAAAGTGGTAATATAATCATAATTTTTACTATTGTACTTGAAAAATTTTACAGATCCCTGTGAATATACATACAATAATTTTATTAGATATATACATTGTAAAGAAAAATAAATATATATTAATTAAACCTGTATTGGTCCTCGAGTAAAATTGCTCTCTGTTCTCCCAGACAAAACATAAGATCCATTTTTAGGAAGCTCATCAATATATGCAACGGAACTATTTATTGGGTAAGGTCCCGCACATATAGTTAAATTCGTTATAATGAAGTTGTAAAAACCCTAATTAATGATATACATGTATAAAATTATAATCAATTTTCATTGGTGCATTGAATTTTATTAAAACTTACAAAAAAAATATTGTCGGGTGTCACATGTTTGTGTTGTAAAACACAAAAAACTATGCACAAGAATAATACAACTTGATAGACTCTCATAATTTCTACTAGTGGTCTCAACACTGATTGATTTTAAAATGATTTATAGGATTTATATTAAGTCATTATTTGGACCAGACAAAATGATTTGATCAGATAAATAACTGGATTATTAAATAGTCATTTGGCTAGCAAAATAAAAATCATCTCATTTGTCAAAATAAATCATTTCATTTAAATTTGAATCAAATATGTATATAATTTCAAATTGTTAGATTTGGGTAAAGATAATCGCTTCAGTTGAATATGCGACATTCCTTTTCCTCTGTTCATTAGGAAACAAATAATTGTAATAGAATTATAATATAGTTACTCCTCAGTACTCACTAATTATTATTTTATTCAGTTAAATAATTACAAAATTTAAACGTAAACCTTTGACTGTTGTAAAATCTAAAAAAAAAATATTTTAAGGACCCAGTACAGTTATCAAATATTATTTCAAGAGGAAATACATTGAATAATCTAATAATATTTTTACATCAATACATACATTTTTTCTTCAGCCTTATCATATGGTTGACGACATCTGCGCGATAGACAACAATAGAGAAATGTCAAAGTGACAAGTCACAAGAGAAAGTTGGCTTATCAATCGCAAATAACACAAGAGAGTTGGACTTTGTTACTGAATTATTGTTAAAACAAAATGGGCAATCAGCTGGTGACAGTTGTGCCTTCGGAAATATTACCTGTCGAACATTATCTCACTGATCATCATGATCTTCAATTTGATCACAGGTTTGTATTACTATTATGCACTACTATTATTTTTAAGCTTGGGTCGGATAGTACTCTTACCCATTCACATTGTTATTGCGTTTATTAATTTACATAATATATAAATTTCGAGGAAAATGTATTATTATTGTCAAACAATTTTTATGTTCTAGCTTGGGTTCTACGAGATTTTTTAAAGTGGCCAGAGCTAAATCTCAAGAGGGATTGGTAGTGGTGAAAGTTTTTGCAATACAGGATCCGTCTCTGCCACTGGGAATTCATCGGGATAGATTAGACTATATTAGAACTCATCTAGCTTCTGCTTTTAATTGTTTGCCCTTCCAAAAAGTTGTTGTACGTATTTTTGTCTCTTGTATTTATTCTTTAATTTAATTTTAGTTATATCTTCCATCGTTTGATTTTAGTTTACTGAAAAAGCTGCCTTAATAATGAGAGAGTATGTTAAATTTAGTTTGTATGATAGAATATCAACCAGACCATTCCTTAGTGTATTAGAAAAAAAATGGATCACTTTTCAAGTGTTATATGCTCTGTATCAATGTCACAAATTAGGTATATGTCATGGAGATATTAAGGTATGTTTTTTTTTATATGATGATTTGTTTTTGTTTTTTATAGTATTTTTTTTTAGCTTGAAAATATTTTGTTGACATCTTGGAATTGGGTGTTGTTGGCAGATTTTGCATCCTTTAAGCCTACATTTTTACCAGAAGATAATCCAGCTGATTATAGTTATTTTTTTGACACTTCACGACGTCGATTGTGTTATGTAGCACCCGAAAGATTCATCAAAACACTCGGAACAGATCCAAATAGCCAAAGAGACAAATTAGATGTAGGATTATTACTCAATGAATCACCATGTAAAGCAGGGGACTTAGTTCCTAGTATGGATATTTTTTCTGCAGGGTGCGTATTTATTTATTTTTCTACATGTATACTATATACACAGCATTTTTTATTAATATTTTATGATATGTATACATAAATTTATGCTTAGCTGTGCCTTATTGGAGTTGTGGAATGATGGGACACCGGCTTGGGATTTATCTGAGCTATTAGCATATAGGTCTAACAAAATAGAAGCTCCGATTAAGTTGCCGAAACATTGTGATGCAGCACTTCGTGAACTATTGTCCTCAATGACACAAAAAAGTCCCCAAGCTCGACTATCAGCTGAAGTATATCTCGATAATGAAAGAGGAAAGTAAGTGTATAGACATTTATAAAATACTTTCTACTACTATGCATATAAAAATGATAATATTATATATTATTTACTTGTAGATTATTCCCAGAATACTTTTATTCCTTTTTACATTCTTATATGCTGATTTTTTCCTCACAACCAATCCTCCCGCCTGATGAAAAGATATCAAGGATTCATCAGGATATAGGCAGCATAATTCAAATGTTCACTAATAATCCGAATGATAAAATGAATTATAAGGAAAAGGTAGAAATTAAGCCGGATGTTCCATCAGAAACATATGCAGAATCTATTAATGAAGAAAATCAAAACATAAAAATCCAAGTAAATTTCAAAACTGTTGATGCATTGAAAAATATTAAATTGGATTATGAGAAGCAGGATTATTGTACCATAAAAGATAGGAAAGTTTTGAGTCCGGATAGTGAAGGATTAGTAATAATCACTTCTTTGGTTACATCTTGTATTAAAGGATTACACCATTGCACATCAAAATTGAGCTGTTTGGACATACTACTTCAGTTAGCTGAAAATGTCAGTGCTGAAAATATTTTAGATAGGATTATTCCATATATTGTAAGTTTCAATTTGTCAATGACATTATTAATTTAAAAAATATTGATTAATGTTATTATTTTACAGATTTTTTTAACACATGATCCATTGCCTAGAGTTAGAGTAAATGCATTAAATACTCTTACAAAGTGTCTTTGCTTAATTGATACATTACCCAAGTCTGATACCAATGTGTTTCCTGAATATATTTTCCCTGAAATTGCTCCATTGGCAGCTGATAGTGCGGTTTCTGTAAGAGCGGCTTATGCATACAACATTGGTGAGATTTTTTCTCTTCTTATAATTTTAACGATAATGATATTGTTATATACATATTTTTTTAAATTTTCTAGCTATTCTTGCTGAAACTGCTTTACGATTCTTAGATCAGACTCAGTGTGTGGATGGTCAAAAAGAATCATCTAAAATTAATTATGAATCTGAACTCTCTGCACTTCATGAGATGGTATGATTGAAAATTATATTTTAATAAGTTAAGTTTCAACGCTTCGTTTTATTTTTTGTAGGTGAGGCAAACAGTATCTAGTCTATTGACTGACTCTCAAACGCAGGTTAGAAGAATTTTTATGGAGAGCGGAATTACCAAACTATGTGTCTTTTTTGGAAAACAAAAGGGTATCTACCAATTTATTGATTTTATGTAGGTGTGGGTTTCAACACATTCATAAGTGACAAGTATTGAGTTATAGGGAGATTAATGTATTTTTTTGAGAATCTCAATTAGTTTTTAGGCATTTGTTTTAAGCCGGATGCTATTTTGAGGCACTGGGATAATTTTTGATACTTCTTTCAGAAATGGAATTTCACATTCAGATGTCAACACAAATGTAAAAAGATAAAATAATATCAGAAATCTTTTATTAATATCTGCATAATTTCATTTACTTGAAATTTTTTCGAAACCCCTTCTGTGAATATACAATTTTTTTTTAACACCAGTGGATAATAATGTTTTTTGTTTTCAGCAAATGATGTTTTACTCTCACATATGATCACATTTTTAAATGACAAAGAAGATACAGCTCTGCGAGGTAGTTTCTTTGACTGTATAATTGGAGTCGCTGCTTATGTTGGATGGCATTGTTCACACATTTTAGTTCCTCTTTTACAACAAGTATTTAATTAAAAATAGTCATAAAAGTAACGATAATAATAAAAAATTTTTTTTAGGGATTTACAGATCCGTCAGATTTTATTATTGCCAAAGCACTAAGAGCAACAACCTCCTTGGCTGAATTAGGACTTTTGCAAAAAATATCATTGTGTGAAATTGTCTCTGAAACTGTTTGCTATTTGGCACATCCAAATTTATGGGTAAGAAAATTAACAAATTATATTTTTATGAATGGTGCTCTAAAATATTTAATTACAATATTAGATACGGCATGAAACGTGTGGACTAATATCATGTGTGTCTACATTATTGAATCCGATTGATGTGAATTGCAAGATACTTCCCTTAGTGTGGCCATATCTACATTATAAACTAACTCAGGTAAAATTAATTCAGAGTATTTATTACTTGTGATGTGTATTAATTTGATTTTTATTTCAACAGGTTGACAAACCAGAACTTCTTTTAGAGAGTTTAGGTGCTCCGATCCCAAGACCGATATTTGATTCTGTCGTTAGATACAAAGATATAAATATGCTCATTCAAACAATACGTGAAAGAAGAATTGCAAGAATGGTGGTAAAATATGGAAAAGTGCCGCAGTATAGTGAGATGGGACAAGCATTGAAAAACTTATTTAGACGATTAGAATCTGACGGACTAACAGATCAAATGGAAACTCAAATATTAGCAATGAGTTCATATTTAATTAATATTCAAAGGTCAAGCAATCAGGGACATTATTCCAATACCCCGCATGAAATACCAGGAAGATTAAGCATATCTGGTTTTAATTGCATTTCAAAAGTAGTTTCTCTCGAATATGGTTCGTTGGATGCTGGAAATTTAGAATCAAATTTACATTCAAATTCGAAAAATATCTATCAATCAAGTAGCATCACAAGTTATAAGTACGTATCTGGTTTATCAATTAAATATATGAACTATGCAATATTTAAATATTTATTGCGTATTTTAGAAAAAATAACAAAACTACTCCTGGAATGCAAATGGCTCTTGAAACTCACAGCCATATGAATTCTGAATGGCAACATATGTTTGGTGAAAGAAACACTTTAGATCCTGCGTCAGCTAGAGGTATATATTTTATATACATCTTCATATTTTAACCCATTGCATATTTTAATACAATTTATTTCAGTTGAAGGAGATATGATGTCTGCTACGAGTCCTCCATTAGTTAGTTCCATAGTTCAAGCATCCAGTACGCCATTAGCTGGTTCAGCTAATAGTCAATATAGCCACAGACCGTTGTCTCCTAATTTATCCGATTCCAATGTTATTCATCTTTCTTCACTTGTTGAACAAAGTCTTTTACAAGAGAGAAGCTATGTTCAATGTAAGTTATAAATTCAATTATTTAATTACACACATTATAAATTATGTTTACTGGATTTATAATACCTTTTTACAGATCGAATGGCACCTTGCAGAATAGAACTTAGAAATCTTACTCAAAAACAACAGTCAAAATATCAAGCAATAAGGTAACACACCACTTTAAATTAAATCTTCAATTTATAATAAATTTTGATCTTTTAGGTCTCGAGAATATAATTCTGTGTGCTACAGTGATATGATCCCTCCATCTAACTGGAAACCGGGATCATCGCTCATGGCTCAACTACATGAACATAGGTATTTAATTTATGAATTATATGTGTAATACAAATCCTTTGAATGAAACAATAAAATTTTGATAAAATTTTAGGGCATCAGTAAACAAATTAGTCAATTTGTCATCAGGTTCGAATAGTTTTAACTATAAAGGATTTTTCGGTTCTTGTTCGAATGATGGAATTGTGAGACTTTGGGATTTGTCCATGATGGAAGGCATCAGTATAGTTAATAAGTATGTAATTCTCAATCATTTAATGATTTTTATTTTTCTCAAAATTTTTTGTATGTATTTATTTTGACTATTTCAGATCCAAATCAATGTACAATAGAGGGGCTGGTCCTGTTATCGGATTAGCACCCTGTGAAAACAATCAATCATTTGTCGCCGCCACTCAAGATGGCTCTGTATTTATTTTAAGGTAGCTGTTTTGTTTAAATTTATTATTAAAACACACAATATGGTAATAATATTTATATGTAAATACAGAATAGATTCAGGATCATCTAGAATGGTGCTCTCTCAATGCAGACAATTGGATCCCAATGAAGACGGAGGTGTTATAGATGTTTCTTGTAATAATCAACATATCGGAGGAGATAATGTAGTTATTTATGCAACTCTATATGGAGGAATCGTTGGGTGGGATTTGAGAGCTCCTGGTAATTTTTGTGCTAATGTGTTAATACTTTCAGGTGTATTATGAATATTAATAACTAATCTATTGATATTAGGTAATGCATGGAAATTACAAGGTGATTTAAAAGAAGGAGTTTATACATGCATGTATACAAGTGGCTCTGGATGGTTGACAATCGGTACTTCTAGTGGGTGTGTCCGAGCTTGGGATCTTAGATTCAGCCTACCAATTACAACTCTAGTTCATAAAAAAGGTATTATATTATAAATTTACATATTTTATCACCATTTATTATTTATTATTGTGTAAATAGATTTAAGAGTAAGAAGCATAAAAGCTCATCCTACTGAACCGTGTTGGGCTATTTGCGCTGCTGGGGAAGAAGCTGCTGTTTGGAGTTTGGAAAGTGCACAAAGACAAGTTGTTCTTTGGCCATCTAATAAACCTCCACTATCTTATAGCTCCGTAAGTGATTATTTACACCATTGTATAAAATTAAAGGAAGCATTCAATAATCTTGTGCTTTATGTTTTAGCCATGCTCCCAATACATAAGCTCTGTTTATTCAGGCACTTGTAATAACTATCCATTTATCTTAACTGCGGGATCAGATCAAAGAATAAGATATTGGGATTTAAAAGAGCCTGAAAAATCATCCATTTTGATCGGGGCTCCGGATGATCCATATTTATCGAACAATGGATCAGTCACTTATAAGTATGAATTGATGCAATTTTATCTCATTTTTGAAATATGTAATTTATTTTCTTTTTTTTTTAGTAATCGATTGGTTGATGGAATTCCTGTTATTCAAGAAATTTCTTCTGTAGCCTCTGGATATAACACAACTGGAAGCATCGAAGAGCCGCCCACCACCAGAGCTGAAATTAGAGGCGTTCATCACACAGCGCCCATTACCGACTTAACAATGGTACAAGCCAGTCGATGCTATTTGCTAAGTGCCTCGGCTGATGGTATCATCAATGTATGGAAATAAATTTTGTGGCTTTTAAATAACTAATGATCTCTTTGTGTCACATAAATAACAAAAAATTATTTAATGTTTTGAAATTCTGTAATAATATGTGTTTATTATTTTGTAAAATAAAATAAAACAAATATCATATCTAACATGTATGTTATTATTGTATAAAAGAATCCTGAATTATATTGTCTGTGATTTTTCAACTAATAAATACAATTTTTATTTTAAATGTTTTTTTTAAAATTGTTATTAAAAACATAAAATATTCCTAATTTAAATAGATCTATACAAAAATTGTTTTGTATGACATATTGTGTTAGTATGGACTCTAATTATTAAAGTTAAGCAATGGGTTAGTATTAAGATACAGATCTTTTGCCATATTCTGACTATTCTTAATTATCTGTTTATATCAGTACCTAATTTTAATGAGAATGGATCAAGTTTTAGCCTATAATGATGGTTAATAGAAGAGTTGAGGTGGTTTGATGAGATTGAAAATACAGACAGATTAAATGTAAGTATAATTTTTACTTATATTCCTTAAGAGCACATTCCGGTGTTTTTTTATCTTCATCGTTAGACTGAGTTTATTTTTCCGGGTTATATATTATATTGTTCTGATATTAGGGCTAGCGAAATCTTAAGTGAAAGTGATAGTCTTAAGTTATAATTTTATTTCACATTTAATAAATAACATATCGTCGTAGTTCTGTCCAAAAATGTCAATTCAATATGCTTTGAGATAATCGTCTTGAAATAAATCACATTCTATGTAAAGTGTATGGTTTACATTCATATTGATTTAAAATATTAAAATTAGTTATACCAAGATTAAATATAATCTACAGATTTGTGTAATAAATTGGAACTGCACAATATTTCATTTAACATTTTTGACCAGAATATCAGCAAACAAACCCAATTAGGTTAAAAATAATCAAAATACAACTGATTGGTTGTTAACTATATTCACTTAAACTATGTGAATAGTTTAATAATTGATTATCCGTATTGTATTCTACCAAAACAGTACTGTATGAATTGATTGGGGTGGAATTTTAATGGAAATATGTCCTTTACCCCTTTCTCCGATGATTACTTTTCGTCCAATGGTTAATCTGAAATATATTTGAATTAAAATTTATTTGATTCTCCGAATTGTTTTGTTATTAAGTACCTATTGTAAAAAACTAGAGCGATGCCTCCATCGGGACGTAGAAATGCGACGTTTTCAATGGCGTTACCAGTGGACTGTTCCACATTTATTCTGACTGAACCCCGAGGTATGAATTTACTAAAATGTCCAATTACATAGAAAAGAGGTTGCTTCACAAATTCGTCTTTGCCCAAATATGCTATAATGCCAGCATCAGCAAAATTTCCAACCCAATTTGGTCCACCTCTTTCGTCAAGCAATAAATTCCAATCAACCCAACCGGCATACCAATGATTTAAATCCTGAAACGTACACATTTTTTATTTATAATATTTTCTGATTGAAATATATTTAAAAAAAGCCTCACTTCCATAATATCTTTGATATACTCTTCAGCACGATCCCAAGAACCCAATTTCACATTTTCACCCATAGAATCTCTTACTCCTAAAAATTATTATTACATTTCCAATACAAAAATGTTATTATTAAAAGTTATAAAGTTAACTATTTTCGATTTGATGACTCATACCCACACATGCTTCAGTAGCAATTAAAAATTTATCAGGATAAGCTCCTTGGGTGATATCGGCAAAAAGTGGGTGAATTACACTATTTGAATACCAATGTACGGCTATTCCGTCTATATATTCCATGCATTTACGATTTGCAGCCATCTGTGATGGAAAAAATGTGTAAAATAGATAAGAGGAAATTTGTATGGATATTTTTTCATACCAGTTCGATCCACACGGGAATGTTGAATCTTTGATCGTCGAGGGCTAAAATTTTAACGTGAGCAAATTCAGAATTATTTAAAGAAGGTCCCAGATTGTCAGCGATCCATGTAGCCTAGAAATATATTCAGATTATGAGTTGTTATTTTTTTTTTAATTAGACAAGTTTTACCTGTTCCTGAGGTAGCCAGCCCATTGAGTTAAATGCCGTTATGGGTACAATTCCATTAAGTGGTTCGTTTCCTGTCGTCAATGCCCAAAAACGTATGCCAGTCTTGTTGTACTTTTCCAGAAATCTATCAAAAATGAATCGTTTGAATGTTTTGCGTGAACAACCAAAGTAATAGTTCTTACTTTAAATGGTAATTTGCCCAAGTCTGATAATGTTCTGGAAGTAGTCTACCCAAGCCTGTCATCTGTTTATTAGTTTTCATCCAGGCTGGAGGAGACCAGGCAGTACCAATTAAACGTATGTCATCTGTGGCCATTTCTTGCGCTTTTTTGATAAAGGGTATCTAAAATTTGTATTAATTATATGGGAATTTTAGTGATTTAATTTTATTACAATACCTTATATTCGTAGTCTTCTGACGTTAGACTGAAATTCGATAAAGTCACATCGTTTTCCGGCAATTCATTATAGGCGTATAGACGTTCAGAAAAATCGCATCCAGCTATTGGCACTCTTCCCATATTGTATTGGATACCATTTTCTGAAAAATATGATCTGAAAACCAATCAAACCCGTTGAATAAATTGATTTTATTATAAGGTTGAGGGGTATTTGTAGTGACGTTATATTTTTAATTGAATTATTCGTACATGAGTATTTTCTCTCTGGTTTTTTTGCTGAGTTTATTATAATTAATAGCAGCAGAATCTGTAAACGCTCCTCCGAATCCTCGTATGGTTTGATAAGTTTTTGATCGATTGAAACTCAAAATTGCATCCTCTGGAAAATGATGTTCACATTATACATGCAACTAAATTAAAGTCATATTTAAAATATTCATATCTACCTGCTTGCATTCGGATATTAAAAAAATTAAATATATTTGAATACCACTGAGTTTGTTTTTCTTCAATTTTTCTCATCTCTGATTTATTGATGGAGCCGGAATTCTTTTTGAATCGAAGCCCTCTCTGAAATAGATACAGTCTAAAGAATCAATTGAAATGATTATCAATAAGAACTTACTTGAGTTGATGAATATATGACGAACGATCCGGGTGGCATTTTCTCAACTTTAGATATTTCATCGCAATATGTAGAATTACAAACACAAACTACTGAACCGAATTTTTCATATCTGGTAGCACACGGTAGGTCACCTGTCATTTGTATATTTTAGTAAAGACTGTCATAATAAAATAAAATAATAAATAATGTACAAAATACAACACAAGCAACAAGGGCAAATGCTCCATAAGTAAATCGTAACCGTTGCTTGTTTGCTTTAAATGAAAATATATTAACGTAGTATCCAGATAGTATATTATTGTGTTTATCATAATTTTAAGTATTTATTAATTGAAAAAATGTTTTCGATCCCAAAACCAAATTATTTTATCTATACCTATGTTATAGTCTATGGGATAATGTTTACAACTAGCTTAAATCACCTCTTAAATTTGATTTTTTTATTATAATGTTATAAAACATACATATAGATTGGCAATATTAATCATATATTATTATCTCACTGAAAATAGTCAGGCATTTCTTCTATAAATCTAAAAAACAGTTTTTTGGCACATTTATTTTTATGTACGCAGGGATTAAAGTAATATATATGTTTAAATGCACAATAAATCTTGCAAATAATTCACAGTATTTTTGAATAAATGTTTAAACGTTTTTAGTTATCACAATGAACGCGTGAAAAGAGCTGAATAAAAAAAAATACGAAAATGATAGATGTAGACTTGAAGAGTTTTAAATTATATATGATTTCACAGATAATCGCATTCACTGCCGATAGCGTTTTTTAATGGTTCAACTGGCTACTGTTTAAATAATTTGATTAAATATTAAGTTAAAATAAATGGTACCTACCTTGAGTGGAATAGATGTTGGTTAATATTAATATAACTACTCCGATTGATGGCTTCATCTCTACTGACTATCTTGTTTGGGCAGAATCCGGCGAGATATTAATTATTCACCTACCCAAATAGTTAAATAACTGTATCACAAATTTCGCTACTATTGATTCTTATAACGAGATACAGCAGTGTTCTTGTTAAATATTCGCACTAGCAGACCGTTATATTCCCGCTCGCAAAATTCGGCGATCGATTTTCAACATTTTGATTTGAATTAATATTACAAGTGTGATAAAATTAAAGCCGCTCTTCAGGTGAAATGCACACTTACTGAGCTGTTGGAGAATTATTGGGAAATTAAAAGGTTTTTATCGAACTTGCTTTTCATCGCTCTCTTACAATAGCATTGCTGTGTCGTTGATAAAAAAATTATCTTCGATCGTGTTTATTAGGGATGCGTGCATTTCGTATATAGATTTTAATATATAATATTTTATGGTTGATAGTTAATTCATTTTCATATAAAAAAGCGATAAGCCGCTCATAACATAATACGGCAGAATTTATTTTCTTTACTACAATTTTAAAAATAATAAATAATATAAAGAAACAAAAAATATTTTATGGTGTTCTTAAAACCCTTTCAAAACAATACTATTTGTTAAAATAATAAAATGCAGATTTACGTCCATGCCAAAAATACCCTGTACTGTACAAATAAAAATATTTGCAAATGATTAAATTTTTCATGCAAATTTTATGATTATGTATCTAAAATTAAGTATCCCTGGTATTGATATATTAAAAAAATAAATGTTTACAATAACGATTGTCGTTCTCAGTAAAGAAATAACATGTAGACGACCGCAATTCAACGATAGTTCAAAGAGAAGCATATTATTGTACAACATCTATTTTTTTCTTATGTTTATAGAGCAAATGTCAAGATTTAGACATGCTCAGTGACGAAACAACTTACCAAGGTTTTGATTGGTCACATCCCAAATTATAATATCACTTGGCCATCTGAGGTAAGTTAGTTTGCTTCTGTGCGTGTCTAAAGTTTGACATTTGCTCTAGAGACATAAGAAACAAAGAGTAAACTGGACTTAATTATTTGCCTAAAGTGTGATATTGAATATTATAAGCAAAAATTTTTACCCATAGAGTAAAAAAGTGAATAAATGACATTGTTGGAAAAATATTGATATACATCTTACTATTTGAACAATATTCAGTGATATGCATTTTAAATATACACTGCATTGATATTAACTAGGTATTTATTTAAAGAAGCCAATTATCATTTATTAGCTTCATGATAAGTGCAATTGTGGGAATAAAAAAAAACCACTGTACTTAAAAAATCCTTATTGATATATATTTTTTTCTGCAGTTCAATAATAACAAAATATACTTATTCTAATAATTGTACAGTTTAGAGTAATGTAATATGATTTAAAATAATAATCACGTATATTTAATTACATTAGTTTGAAAATCAAGATTTTCTTCACTAAAATATCTTACTTGATCTCAGTATACTCAGTATGAAAAACAGTGTGAATATTAAAAACAAAAATATTATTATAAATGACTAGACGTGATTAATTATGTTTTAACGAGTCGCAAAATAAGTTTTATTGTAATATTTCATTACGCTGAACAATGTTAGGTAATTAAATTTATTTTAAAATACATAGTACACACACACACATATATATATATATATATATATATATATATATAAATCATTATCACAATTTTAAGGGGTGAATATTTTAAATTTAAAAGGTCACTACCAGTAAACCATGGTGTTTACTGATTTCGGTGAAAGTTTAACAATTGTGTGTCCTTTTCCTTTTTCTTGAATTGTAACTTTTTGTTCGTAATTAGCACTAAAAACAAACCAAAAGGTTATATTTTTATTTAAGTAAAATATTATATTAAATAGATTTTTACCTATTAAAAATTACCACTGCTATTCCTCCATCGGGTCTTAAAAATGCAACATTTTCCACATTACTACCTCCACTGGATACATGATCAACATGTACTCTAACAGATCCCCGAGGAATAAATTTACTGAAATGGCCAATGGCATAAAACATTGGCTGCTTAACAAATTCATCATCATTCGGTAAAGCGATAATAGGTGAATCAACAAAATTCGAAGACCAATTGGGACCTCCGTGTCTATCAAGTATGAGATTCCAATCAACCCAGCCAACATGCCAATGATTTAGTGACTAAAATAATCAATGTTTAGATTAATGTATCACAAAATATAAATATGTAAACTTGAAATTACTTCAATGATGTCTTTGATGTATCTCTCAGCACGATTCCATGAACCTAATTCTACCTTTTCAAAGTCCCATGGTTGAAAGCCTTTAACAAAAATATTTATTAAAATTAGATTGAATATAATGGATTGGTAATTAGTTGAGAATACCATTGCAAGCTTCAGTCGCTATAATAAATTTGTCGGGAAAGAGCTCATGTGTCCTGTCGATCACTCCTACGGGAAACAACCAATTCCAATACCAATGCATTGCAATACCATCTATATATTCCATACTATTATTGTGTTTGGCTATCTATAAATTCATATAAAAAATAATTTAAAATAGAGAGAAAATTACTTGCAAGCAACTTACACTTTCTATCCACCAAGGCAATTGAAATCTTTGATCATCAAGAGCCAAAATATTGACATAATTATACCTGGATTTTTTTATTGTAGGTCCCAAATTTTCTACGATCCATTTTCCCTGAAAAAATATAGTTTAGAATTTTATTTGGCGTATTGAATATTATTTTAAATTTAAGATATACCTGATGATCTGGTATCCATCCAAGAGAATTAAATGATATAAATGATACAATACCAGTGAACGGCTCATTACCAGTTGATATGGCCCAAAAAGTTATATTTTCCTTTTCATACTCCTCTAAAAATCTAAATAATAACAATGCGTTTAGACCATTTATTGCGTGTAAATAAAAATCTAATTGGTAACATTACCTCAAATGGTAATCGGCCCATGTTTGATAATATTCTTGTAGTAAAAAACTTTGGCCACCATACGCTCTATTTGTTTTCATCCATGTAGGAGGTGACCATGCAGCAGCGAAAAATAATATTTCTTCTTTGGCAAGTTTTTTAGCTTGATGAGCCATTGGGATCTGGAAATGAGAATCATAATTTATCTCCATTAGTGATCAATGTAATTATTTATCCCTTACTTTATAAATGTAATCTTCTTCTGAAAGTGAAAAGTTGGATAGAGCGAAGTCATTTTCAGGAAGCACATTATATGAATATGCGTGATTTGAAAAATCAGTGCCAGCAATCGGTATTCTTCCCATATTATACTCTATACCTTTGTCAGAAAAGTATGAACTGAAATGTGAAAATTAATTTTTATTTTATACTTTTAATAAGTGTGTAAACAACTATACTTCATAAATTTTTCCTTAGTCTCCTCACTGAGTGTTTCATAATTGATTCCAGAAGAATCTGTGAAAGCTCCACCAAATCCTACAATAGTTTGCCATTTCGTAGAACGGTTGACATTTAATATTACATCATCTGAAATTCAAATCATTGTGATATAATCCTTTACCCATTTGAAGTTTTACTAAATCGTTTACCTGTAGGTTGTTTTAACATTGGAACTAAAGGTGATAAAATATTGGTTAACCAATTTGAATTGTTGTCATCGATTGAGGGCTTTTTCTTTTTACTTAGTTTTCCTTGTGTTTTGTTGAACCTTAAACCTTTCTGGTTATGAAAAATAAAAATAATATTTTGTTATAAATAAATTTTTATATTATAAATTGTTAAAACGAATACCATATTTGTAGAGTAAAGGACATAAGATCCCGGAGGCTGCGTTTCAATCTTTGATATTTCATCACAATATGTTGAATTACAAACACAAACTACTGAACTGTGGTTATATTTTCTAGGCGAACAGGGAATATCCCCTTAAACCAACACAAAAAAATGATTAATTTTTAATTGATGAATATTTATAATTTATAATACTCACCAAATACCTGATAAAGCGTTGCTAACAATATTATTATTAAACTCGTTTTGATATAATAACGCATTGTTATAGATAATCTGGAAATACAAAAATGCAAGGTTTTAATAAATGTATCAAAATTACACAAAAACTCGTTAAAATTTTTTACTTTGGATCCCCTATAAGTTGTCATCCGAGTAACGATATTTTTAAGGCGATTATTTATTTATTATATATAAATGATTACATATTATTTACCTACTTATGTATGTACAATCTGAGAAGCTGTGATAACAGTTTTTTTGATTATTTATTTCTTAATATATGATGCAAATGGCACTAGGTAAATGTTTTCCCATATCAAATATTGTCACATAATATTAGGTATGCTTAAAAAAGAAGAATGCATTTGTGAAAACAAAAATAATGCGTTCTACTTTTATTTCGACCGTCAATTGCAGTGGCGGTGAACATTATTTCCATACTTTATAAGAATTAAATAAAAAAAAACAATTTTCTATTATTATGATTATTAAAAAATAATTCTTTCCATCTGTTAGGAGTTAGTCATTGATGTCTGCGGGAGTCTTAGGTAATTTTTTTGCCAACGCGATCCCAATGGGCGGTATTAAATATTATAGTGTAATGAGAGTGTGTGCGTGCGGTGCGTATGCACGTTCACCAATACTACCAAGTTCTAGTCTATTCGTACACACACGGCTCATTAACACTATTATATTGAATACGGCTCAAAGAGTCATTAAGTATGATCGAGCATGGGAACATGAAAAAAAAATTACATTATAAGCTCTTGATTGGTTTCTTAAGTCTCACAGGTATAATATTATTGGGTGATAACAAGGAAGTGTATAACCTGCATAATTTTTTTGATAGGTTTTGTCAAATTTCTAATAATAAATAGATAATTTACATAATATGAACTTTAAAACTGGTCAACGCAGTTCAATATCTCTGAGTCAGCGAGAAGATTATTTTAAAAGTTTGTTTTGCATTTCAATGATTTGAATATTTTGAACAACATTATCGACAAATAATAAATTTAAAATAAAATCTATCTATGAGTACTGAGTGTATGCATTATTTTTGTTATACACTTTCTTTTTTATTGGGGATTGGAACAATCTATTGAACGAGCATGTTTAGAATGCGAATTGATCGTTGTCCATTTCACTTTCAATAATACAATAAAGAAAATAAAAGTGATCGGCATAAAAGTTGACTACCAAATATTTAAGAAGTAAAATGCGGTTGTACTCAACCATTATTATCCAATGGGAGAAGGTATTTTAATTGATATAAGACAAGTAATACATAATAATAAACTTAAATCGTGTTATTTTGATTGCAAGTACATGTAAGCCAATAAATTAGAACTATGATATTTGTTATTTTTTTAAATTTATCTAAAAGAAGTATAATCATTTACCTGGTATATTTTTAGTATTTAAAAAATATGTATTTTAAACTCTAAAGCACACACATAAGAAGCGTTGTGCTAGTCCAAGTAGCAAAACAGAACTGCCTTTGAAATACTTGGACATGGTATATTTGTCGTATTGTGTGGTTCTCCAGGATATTCAGGGTCGGCAAATATCTAAAAATTAAATAAAAAATATTTTTTCTTATTTAAACATCAAGCCAAAAGACATATTATATCAAAGACGCTCCAAAATATAATGTAGGTCAAGTATTACGTAAAGTCTGAATCACGATGGCGAATCAAATTGGTCAATGTCACAAATTTTATATAAAAATGACGCATTCATATGAAACATATCTTTTTGATTGTTTATAGTAATATTATTATTAACTGGATAAACGATTAGACAGGTGATTTTCGCGAATAAACTTGATTACCCTGACAGACTTCATCACAAACGAACACTTTTAAAATAACACCAATCTGTGCGTTGCAATTAAAGTCTATATCAGTATGTACATCTTAAGTACTAGGCCTAGGTGTAGAGAATATAGATATTTTTTAACTAGATATCGAAGGTTAGTGGACACTTGTTGAAGGTCCATACATAAAAGTTGGAGAAAAATGCGTTCACAATGATACTTTTAGGACGTATAATACTTTTCCAGAATATGTCGATTGTCTATAGATCTACTATAGATCTGAGGAGTTTGAAAAAAAGGTTTTTCTTCTTTCACTTTCAACAAGTGTCAACCAACCTAACGATATATAGTAAAATTACTTACCATTTATGAGATGAAATAGTATTAAAATACTATGAGACTTGATATGGCTTTGATTTATTTAATTTTACTGGTCACCCCTGTTAATGTAAGGATGGTCAGCAATGAATGGTCGTTCGATTGATGTTTTATTGAGCAGAGAAACGTATGGCTCTAGTACAGCTGTCACATTAGTTTATCAGCTTTAAATTTATTAATATATAACTTATAAGTTTAGCAAAAAATATGCACTATTTGTGTTATATTGTCTATATTCTTTAACGCGTGCATTTGCATTTCAAGAAGGTGTACTCTCAAGAAGATCTTGTAAATCACAAATTTGTTTTTAATAAAAAACACAATGTAAGACGTAGACGATTTTATAAAAAAAGTGCACTTTGGGTACATGTAATATAAAATCAACTTTTCAACTTGTTACTTGAGGGTATGCATTTGTACAATAGCTCATTAAATAAATATGTATAATATGTCGATTGTATTGAATATTTTTAATATTAAGAAGTCTTTCTTTAGTGCTTGAAAAAATAATACAATGTACAATGTCCCAGACTGTCTGCTATCTTCTTATAGGGTTTAGGTAGTTCTTAAAAATCTCAATTAATTTATGTCCTAATAAACATTTTATTTTCTTAATATTGATCAGTATCCTCTTTTTTCCATATTTAAAACCAAGAATGTGTATTCATTAATTTAAATTATATATAAGTTGTAATAATACATCTTTAGTCACAATAATAATAGAGACTAATAAGATGAAAGAATGCTATTCAATTTGAGAGCAATCTTCAATTGTTAAACAAGTAAAGTTCCCGTTAAGAATTGTATTGTGTAAGTTGTATGTTATTTGGCTTCATCATCAACAAGCTCATAAGTATTTCGTTATTGGGTATTCAAAAAAAAAGTGTTACGCAATTATTATACTAAGGTTGCCTAATAATATATATGTACTCTCTCTCTGTTCGAGATCTGCAAAGATATTCCATTATATTATTCATTTTTTATTGCATTTATTTAATGTAAAGTTTCACCAACGTTCAATAATAATAATATATATTTTTTTTAATTCATCAGACACACATTGGGGGTTCACGAGCATAACAAGTTTTTTAAAAATATTATTGTGTGGATAGATATGTACTTTACACGTAGGATGCACTTATAAAAAATACAAAAGGTTAACATAAGTTAACAATTGAAAACGGTTTTTTATACATACGCCCCTAGCTAAGGTAATGAATGTGATAAAATACCTATTCTAAAGTTGGTTATTACATATTTTATAATGCATACAAATTGCCTTGTAATTTATTATTTATCTATATGTAATGAAAATTTGTGAAAAAGTTAATATAAAAGAAATATGTACTATATGTATCTTTAAATGAAGATAAATGCGTTTTAATTAAAATTATCATATACTTATTACAAATTAAACAATTAACCACTTAGTTCTGATATTAACTTCGCTAACGACTTCCCGCGTTAGATAGTTTTTTCAGCTCGAATTAGTTTAATTTAATTTCCTTTTTTATTGCGTATAAAAAGTAATTAGCTCTATTATTAGCGCCATATACATAAAATTAGCTCTATTATTAAAAAAAGATAAAAACAAACCTTGTAACCACATGCCTTATCCTTTGAGCTATTGACGAGGTAAAGTTAAATTTAAATTATTATTATAAAATATTCCTCCCTCAACTAAGATTATATTGTTTTGGTACTTATGATTATTTTAGGCTAAAATTTTTTTAAGCACCTCTTAATTGCTTCACATAAAATATTTTATAGTTTAACTTTTAAATACTATCAATAATTGTTTAATTATATCGCAAACATGACACCCTGTTCAAGATTATGAATATAGCTGAATCAATTTTATTATAAATCATACACATATGTTGTTAAAAAAATATCTATGCTTCGTTAGTATTCTAAAACTCCCTTATATTTAACTTAGATTTATAAACAAAAAAAATATTTTGAGAGTATTGTATTTTTTAATACCTAGAGTTACACACATACACAATTGTTTCAAACAAAAATGATTGTGAAGTCGTTGGGTAAGATGAAAATACATGTTAATCATTAAATTAAATTTATTTTATATCTAGTGGAATCACCAATACACCAACGATTGTATAGTTTGAGGAGGAATTACAAATGATACTTGTCCAAATCTTCTTTCTCTTACGGTCACATTTCTAGGTAATTTAGTCCTAAAAAGTAACTCAATTTTAATTATTTTTATTATATATATAGTATTCCATGTTGGTTTAAATAAAATTATACTCGTTATATAGAATAACTGTTATCCCGCCGTCTGGTCTTAAAAAAGCCACCTTATCTAAAATAGTGCCTGAAATTTGCTCCACATCTATTCTTAACGATCCGCGAGGTACAAATTTGCTGAAATGTCCGATAATATAGAACATTGGCTGCTTTATAAATTCGTCATTATTATTATCACTGTGGGCTATTATAGCAGCATCTGCATAGTTTTCAAACCAATTTGGACCACCTTGGGAATCTAATAATAAATTCCAGTCCAACCACCCCACAAACCAATGATGTAAGTCCTGAAAAAATTAGAATTTCAGGTAAATTTTTAATGTATGATAAATTTCCATACTAACGTCTATGATGTCTTTGATATAATGTTCTGCTCGGTACCACGCTCCATACTCGACTTTCAATTCTTCCATAACACCTGTTGATTTTAATATTATCTGTTAAATATATTAATTTATGTGGGTTTCTACATTAAATTACCATCACACGCTTCTGTGGCTATAAGGAATTTATTTTTGAAAACTTCATGAGTCAAATCGGATAAGAAAGATGGGAAATATTTGTTCAGGTACCAATGTATTCCAAAACCGTCAACATATTGTAGTGCTTTGCTATTTGCCGTCAGCTAAAATATTAAATATTTAATTATGAATGTAGCAAAATAGTATTAAATTAAAACATACGACTCCTATCCAAAGTGGAATTGTAAACCGTTGATCGTCAATGGTTAAAATTTTAATTTTTGAAAATTTTGATTTGCGAATAATGGGCCCGAAGTTTTCAGCGATCCAGGTAGCCTGAAAATATTCATGAAATTGTATCGATAGATACATGTGTTTTATTATTTTTATTTACTTGTTTTTCCGGAAGCCAACCCAATGAATTGAATCCTTTTAATGGTGTAAGACCGTTGAAGGGTTCGTTACCTGTTGATATCGCCCAGTAAGTTAGATTCACTTTATCATATTCTTCTAAAAATCTGAAGAATAAAGAAATGTAAAGCATATGTATATTGCAGATTATTAATTAAATAATCACCTCAGGTGATAATCAGCCCACGTTTGATAATATTCTGGCAGAAGATTGCTTACTCCTCCAAATTTGCGATTATTTTTCATCCATACTGGGGGTGACCAAGCTGCAGCTATCAATCGCAGATCAGAAGTTACTGTCTTTTGAGCATCTTTTATAAATGGAATCTAATAAACCACTCATTTATTATAGTTTATATTGAAAGAAATAATTAAAATAAATTACTTTATAAACATAATCCTCTTCAGTGAGGCTAAAGTTTGATAATCTCGTATCATTAACGGGATACATATTGTATGCATAGGCACTTGTTGAAAAATCACAGCCCCCAATCGGTACTCTTCCAATATTATATTCTATACCGTTTTTAGAGAAATATGACCTGAAATTAATTATTAAAAATAAATAATCGCTGCACTACCTCAGATCCCACAAGACTTCGGTTTAAGTGTTAATTTAGTCCTATGGCGAAATAAAGTATACTTAATTAAATTAAAAATTGAAATTATGAACAAGCTCACGCACGACTCACATGATTAATTTTTCTTTAGTCTTTTTACTCAGTTTGTGATAATTAATAGCTGCCGCATCAGTAAAAGCTCCCCCAAAGCCTTTAATTCTCTGATAGGTTTTATATCGATTCACGTTTAGTACAATATCATCTGAAATAATATATTTTTATTAAATCGTTAAATATTATAGCAATCAGTAATATTTACCCTTATTGGGGGCGACGTTAAGGAGTTCAATGACACTTTGGAGCAAATTACTACTACTTATTTTATGGAACTTCGAATGTATGGTCCGGTGTGAATATTTATCGACTTTTCCCATAGTTTTATTGAACCTTAATCCACTCTAAAGAACATTATGTGTGAGATGAATAAACTATAAAAATATAATAAGTTTAAATATTACCTTATTAGAAGAATACAAAATAAATGTTTTATTTGGTTGTTTTACAATTTTTGATATTTCGTCACAATAAGTTGAATTGCAAACGCAAATAACAGATTCGTATAAATCATTTCTCTGTGCACACGGAATATCACCTACAATACAATAAGTGTTATCTTTAAATGAATATTATTTTCAATAAATTGATGGGTCATTAACACAAAAACGTATCTACAAATTGACAAGCTGAGAAGAAAACAAAGTTTGTTCAACTTTAAAAAAATGTGTTTCGAAATTGTAATATATTATTAAGTGACAAATAGTGCAAACATATTTAACATATACGTTTGGTTTATATAATATTTAATGTTCACCTTCATCACCAATATTCCATATTTTATTTTCAATATATTTATTATGATTCTCTAGATTTTTTGTAATTACGTTTATTGTTAATCACCCATCGAATTACGTTAAACACCTACAGAATACAAAGTTAAGAGAATACGCGAAAATCGAAAAATACAGCAACAATGATGGACTTTTCATGATCACGTTTTCAAAATATTTGTTTAAATAATATCTGTTAATAATGTTTGGATATGTTGATTTAAAGACTTATTGGGGAAAACTAACTGGAAATAAGAGTTGAAATTATTATTTATATGAAAATGTTTTAAAATGCTCAGTACTTCTAAATATTTATTGTTTATTGAATATTTATGAACAAAATCACCAAGTTTGATAGAATGGTTTTATTTAGTATTTCTGTTATAATTTGTTTAGGTCGATAATTTGGTATGTTAGAAATTTAAACCGTTTAATTAACGAGGAAAGCTTGAAAGAGAAATGACTCGGAATTGATGATGATGTTTATCTGAATTTATATTATTATCAGGTAATCTAAATTTGAATCTTTAAATCTTGAATAATCACAATGTTGTTGAGTGAAATTCCAATACGAAGCAAAAACTATGAGGATATTCATTTGTGCAAAAAACAACGCCGACTGAAATGCGTGAAATAAAAATATGTGTATGTATATTTTGAATTTTTCCATGGATATTGCGCACTTTGTATAAATATACAATAAAAAATTATAGTACTTGTTAAAACTGAGATATTTCCAAAATGAATCATCGATTCTTTGCTCGTGTTGTAGAAAAAAATTAAAATAATTTGTAGAACAAAATACAATACATAATAAATAAAATAAATTAAGAATAGTGTTCACCTCAATACGTGTCCAGATATTTTTTTTTATTTCACATTAATTTATTAAATTCAACTCATTATGTATGCACTTATTAGGTATTCGGTGGTGTAAAGACACGATCAAACAGAATGCGAAATCCATTCGCAGCGAACTATCAACGGATGAAAATATATAAATGGATTTGACGTTCTGTTTGTATAGTCTTTTTTTTGTTTTTTAATTATTTAAATTAATTATTTGTGTTTCTAGATGGTTTTTCATTTTTTTAGAGTAAGATAATAATAATATAAATAAATTGAGGTTTTGCAGAAGTCCTTACCCTATTTATTTACATTATTAATTGTTAAATTAAGATTGAAATATTTTTAGTTTTGAAAATGTTTTTTATTTGGTCTTTGATTATCATAGTCTTACATTATAGTTATGGTATACGTTTATTATTTTATAAATAAATTACCAATAAACTATCGAATGTATTGAATAAGGCGGTACTGAGAATGTGATATCTCCGTGTCTTTTCTCCCGAATTACTATATTAACGTCTTCTCCGTAGCTGAAAAAAAATTTGCAATAATTAAATTTTTTAATATTTATTGAGAAAACATTAAAATAACTCACTGATTGTAGATGACCAGTGTAACTCCTCCGTCTGGTCTTAAAAATGCGATATTATCGATATGATCTCCTGAAATTTGATCCACTTGTATTCTGAGTGAGCCTCGCGGTATGAATTTGCTGAAATGTCCCATAATGTAAAACATAGGCTGCTTGATGAATTCGTCTTTTTCATGATCGAATATGATGTAGCATCTCCAAAATTATAAAACCAATTAGGTCCTCCTTGAAGGTCCAAAATTAAATTCCAATCAATCCAACCAGTATACCAATGATTTAGAACCTGAAAAGTAGCATTATTTTGAGTACCATTAAATAAAATATTAAGATATAATATGTCTAACATCCATGATATCTTTAATATATTCTTCTCCTCGTGACCAATCTCCAAACACTACTTTATCAAAAGAATCCGAACAAATACCTGTTGAAGTAAAATAATTTAATTAATTTGGTATTTTTGAGATATCGTATAGTTACTTACATGCTTCGGTTGATATGATAAATTTATCTTTATATAAGTTATGTGTTAATTCTGCCAGAAAAGATGGAAAATAGTTATTCATATAAAAATGGACACCGATACCATCAACGAAATCTAAAGTCTTTGGGTTTCTTCCCATCTAAAACACATGTATGCATTTTATTTGATATTTTATATCAATATGTGTATATTAATTAGTGTTTGTTACGATTGCCATCCAAAATGGAAGTGTTAATCGCAGATCATCTATTGTCAAAATATTTATATCTTTGAACTTCGAATTTCGTATAGTCGGGCCAAAGTTTTCAGCAATCCAGGTTGCCTGAAAAGAAATATAAATTCAGTTTATTTCTATATAGTCTATGCTTTTTTTACTAAATATTTACTTGTTGCTCTGGAAGCCATCCCAGTGAATTAAATGGTCTTATGGGTGTTACTCCATGGAATGGTTCATTCCCTGTTGATATAGCCCAGAAACTTATATTAAGTTTATCGTATTCTTCTAGAAACCTTTGAAAGAAAGTAATAATCGAAATATATTTATTTTTTTGGTTTTATTGCATATTTAGCTAACCTTAAGTGATAATTTGCCCATGTTTGATAATATTCTGTAAGAAGAAAACCCATTCCTCCAAGTTTGTGACTAGTTTTCATCCAAGCTGGAGGTGACCATGCCGCAGCCAATAAATATAATTCACTAGTAGCTACTTTTTGAGCATCTTTTATAAACGGAATCTATGAAAAAAAAGTTTTTTTTTTCAAATAATTATTAGAAAATTTATTGATGTATTAAAAATAAATACTTTGTACTTGTAATCCTCTTCAGTGAGAGAGAAATTTGTTAACTGTATGTCGTTTTCAGGTTTCATATTGTATGCATATGGTCTTGTTGAAAAATCACTACCAGCGATCGGTACTCTTCCTATATTATATTCTAAACCGTCTTCTGAGAAATATGATCTGAAATAATAATAATAATAATACAAATTTAAAATGAGCCTTAATGTTGGTAATTAGACACACTTACTTGATAACGTTTTTTCTTGTATTTTCACTCATTTTTTGATAATTGATCCCGGCAGAATCTGTGAATGCTCCTCCGAAACCCTTTATAAATTGATAGCCCAAGAATCGATCAATATTCAATACAACATCTCCTAAAGCGTAATAAAATTAACATTTATACAAATAAATAATGTCATTTATCTACCTTTCACTGATATCCTATTATTATACATGCTGAAAATATTCATCAACCAATTTGGATTTGAATAATTATATTTTTTTGAAGAGTATTTGCTTAGCGTTCCATTGTTTTTTTTGAACCTCAGTCCGCCCTAAAATTATATATTTTTTAATATTTTGTTACTATGCAAATGTAAGTGATTTTTTTATTACTTTACTAGATGAATATATTATGTAGGTTCCTATGGTTTGTTTTTCTATTTTAGATATTTCGTCACAATAAGTGGCATTGCAGACACACACATTAGATTCATAATTTTCTTCAATTCTTGAGGCACATGGTTTATCACCTATTATTTAAATTCAATAAGATAATGTTAATAATAATGTGTATTTATTAAATACGTACCAAAGACGATGGTCATAAAGCACACAGCCAAAACAAAAAATCCAACAATATGTGCAGATAGATGCATTGTAATGTATATTTTTGTTTAATAATTTAATAAATAATGAGTGTTTGTTAATTTGAATGTACTTAACACATCAGTGTCTTATTGTAAAGCATAATATTCACTGAAGAGATTTCGGTGTTTATGAATATTTTAAACGAAATTCTCACTATGAAACGATATGGCGTAAAAAATTGATTGATTAAAAATGGTTCTAAACATTGTTTCACTTGACAATGATAAATTATGGTACTTTTATAAACCTATAACTATTTTATATTACAGATGAAAAAAAGGTATAAATTACGATTTAAATAAATATATTTACTTATTTTTTCATATGAAAAACGCGGTCTCATTATTCGTATATTGTGTTAATTTTATGATTCTTTTAAAAAGCTCTAGGTGTGTTTTATTTAATGTGTACAATTTAAATAATGTCGACGAGTGAATAGTGAAATGAATTTACTTCTAATTGTTTTTTTTAAGTCCATTGTAAATTATTATAAAACCCTGTTTTGTCACAAACTCACGAAATATCCATTATTTATATTGTACATAAATATCAATTGCAATAAAAAAAACTTGAAGAACTTTCATACTCTCCAATATTGAGGAGGTAGTTCCTTGTTCCTATTCATACGGAGGTAATTAAAATGTTTAAAATATTAAAATCAGTTTTATAAGGACATTTGGAATCAGGTGTCTTCGATTAGTGGGACTAGTTTAATGATTTTTTTAATAATACGTGAAAAAGTTTTAGATTCTCTATGGCGGGAGTTTCAAATTTTTACTGTCACACTATGACTGGTTCGAAACCATGACGTCAATTGTGTATCTGCGTACAAATATAAAAAAATCAAATAAATCTCATCCTATCATAGAATGAAAAAAACATTGGCCTTACAGTGCGGTGAGATGTATTATTGTGCAAACGAAGTACACATAAATCAATAGCTCTTTATCTAATGGCAAAAAAATGTAAAATAAACCACACATTATAATTATTACTCTCAAAATGTAAAAATAGTCCATAAGCAAATATGAAGATTCATTTTGTTTGTAACATGTCTATACTTGGTTATAATAATTTACCATCTCTAAGAAAACCAATGTATATTTATATCTATTTGTTTTTTTTTTAATATTTTTAAATATCTTCAGTTTTCTTGCGAACAAAGTCCCGTGTTGATACTCGACAACAACGATTTTCTACTATTATTATTTATTATGTTTATATTAGAAAATGTAAAATGTTTAGTGTATTTTTAATATTCATACCATTTTCATACCTTTTCATAATGTTATAAATAATATAAATCGATAAGTTTAGTACAGTTATATTTTTGTAATTTTAATAAATTATTTGCGATTATTTAAACACATGGTGTTATTCAGTATTATTAAGTTGAGAGGAATAATGTTGAATGAAAATGACTCAATTAAAAAGTTCATCCTTGTAAAATAACGTTTTTATTATGTTATTGGGAAAACACGAAAATTCCCTTGTTAACAAGAAATTAATTAAACAGATTTAATTTATAAATTACATAAATTTATTAAATATCTACCCATTTTTTATATTTTTATTAAATTGACCTCTACCCACAATAGGCAATAACTTTTTATTTTTGCGAAAGATATGTGAGGTCGAATTTTAAATATTAAAAATAATGAAACACTTTAATTTTTATAATTTGGATGTTTTTATTTAATTTATGAGAACACGTTAAATTTATAAAATTTAATTATGTGGATCACCAATAAATTAATGAATGTATTGAGTTTGGTGGAATTGTGAATGAAATTTGTCCGCGTCCCTTTTCTCCCAGCGTAACATTTTGATCTTCCGTATATCTGTAAAAGAAGATCATACATATAATTTTAGCCAAATTAAAATATAATTTACATTAATACCCATTGTGAAATATCACAGCGATTCCTCCATCCGGTCTTAGAAAGGCCACTTCGTCTATCTTACTTCCCGAAACCTGGCTTATATCTATTCTGACCGAACCACGAGGTACAAATTTGCTGAAATGACCGATGATATAAAATATCGGTTGTTTGACAAATTCATCATTTTCGGGAAATGATATTATACAAGCATCTGCAAAATTATAAAACCAATTTGGACCCCCTTGGCGATCCAATATTAAATTCCAGTCCAGCCAACCAACAAACCAATGGTTTAAATCCTGTAAAGTAGTTAAATATTGAAATGCGGCCAAGTCAAATAATCGTGCAAAATATATTTCACGTACTTCAATGATATCTTTAATGTAAGTCTCAGCTCGGTTCCATGCTCCAAATTCGACTTTGTTTGGGAAAGCATCATAAACACCTGATTATTTAAGGAATGTTATATTTCACGTGTACTGCATAATATATTATTGAAAAAAAATTACCAACTGCTGCTTCAGTAGCTATTAAAAATTTATCCCTAAAAACTCCATGTGTTATATCGGCCAAGAAAGATGGGAAAAATTTATTCAAATACCAATGAATTCCCAATCCATCCACATATTCCATAGCTTTGGAATTTCTCGACATCTAAAAATAGATCACCTGTATACTCAAACATCATGAATACAAGCTATATAAATTTTCATATTTACCAAAGCTATCCAAAGCGGGATTGTAAACCTTTGGTCGTCCAGAGTTAATATGCGAACATTTGAAAATTTCTTTGAATTCTTTATAGTTGGCCCCAAATTTTCAGCAATCCAACTAGCCTAAAATTTTAATGTATCATTTTAATTACATAAATGATAAATCTAAATAGCTTCATGTAAATTAAGAAACCATTAAATTATTAAAACCGTTGTCACATTTTTAAGTTCTTTCGTCAAAAATTACAGACCAAAGATGCGTACAGAAGAAAAATATTTTACTTATTCAGATTAGCTATTATTTGAAATCAGAATATTACGATGATAACAAATGTTAGTTTATTTTTAATAGTTGTTTTAATTCAATAAAAAATTTAGAAAATTCCATCAATAATAATACATATTTTATTATGAATATGTTTATATTATATTCTTAATCAATAAAAGTAGCAACGACATCCGACCAAAATACAATAATATTAAATCACATATGATTTGAATATTATTAAAACATGCAATTTGAGTCGTCATTATGAATTGTATTCTAACTCCAATCTAATATTAATTTATGTCTATTATTGGTGGCCTTTGCCATGCCTTTAATTATAATTGTTGTACAATAAATTAAACAAAAAATAAGAAAATTGTCCCTCACTCTAATGAGTAATAAGTAGTCTAATAAATCTGAATTATTTATTGTTCAATGATAATGAAATGTATACCTGTAAGTCTGGAAGCCATCCCAAAGAATTAAATCCTCTAGCAGACATTATACCATTGACCGGTTCATTGCCTGTTGATATTGCCCAGTATGAAATATTTGCTTTGTCGTATTCCTCTAAAAATCTTTTAAATGTAAAAAAATAAATATTTATTAGATGATGGTATCTGAGTGATATTAAATATTATACTGACTTGTAGTGGTAATCTGCCCACGTTTGATAATATTCAGGAAGTAATAAGCTTATTCCTCCGAACTTATGGTTGTTCTTCATCCATACTGGTGGTGACCACGCTGCAGCCATTAAATGTAAATCGCTAGTAACTACTTTTTGAGCTTGTTTTATAAATGGAATCTATAAAAATATATAGACATTTTATTTCTTGGCTTCAAACAACCCGTCTGTACAATGTCATTGTTTCCGGTAAAAAATGACATGTGTGAGATTGTTGTTATAAACTTTAATTTTTTGTTGAATCACCAAATATAGAAAAAAATACCTTGTATGAGTAATCTTCTTCACTAAGGGAGAAATTTGATAGTTTTGTGTCGTTTTCCGGATGCATATTGTAGGCGTAAGGTCTTGTGGAAAAATCACAACCACCGATCGGAACTCTTCCCATATTATATTCAATTCCATTTTTTGAAAAATACGTCCTAAAACCACGCGATTGAAATTTTCAAATTATGACTATTTATTTATATATATATATATATATATTTAATATTTACATGATTAATTGTTTTTTTAGCTTCTGGGACATCTTTTGGAAATTAATAGATGCCGAATCGGTGAATGCTCCACCAAATCCTTCTATCATTTGGTACGCTGCAAATCTGTTTACAAATATTACAATATCTTCTAAAAGATTAATTATGATAATGAGATCAACAGTACAATTTTAAGACCATAGAATATTGCATTTTTTTACCCTTTTCCGGGTCCAAATTGAATATATTCAAAACGTTGGATACCCATCCCTCAGTTTTATTTGTGGGTTGTATATTGTATGGATTTAGTTTCCCCTCACTTTTTTTGAATCTCAAACCTCCCTAAGCGATGGGAATTTATTACAATACATGCAATATATAAAAGTTTATTTTTTACACTCACTTTGCTTGTGGAGTACATTATGTATGACCCTGGAGGTTGTTTTTCCACTTTTGATATTTCATCACAATACGTAGAATTACAAACACAAACCACAGATTCGTAATCCTCATTTCTTTCCGCACAAGGTTTATCACCTATGTTTAAAAAAAATTACACAATTTTAATGAAGAATATTAATTTATATTGTGTACTCTTACCTGATGTTAAAGACACAATACATGTTATAAGTAAACATAAAACAATGCCCATCTGTTGCAATGCAATCATTGGTAGTCTGAAAGTGTAATCAATTTAAATAATTATAGTTTAGGATTTTTTATTACTTAATATATAATTAATCTATGACATTTTTTTATAACTATTGTGTGATAATTTGTAATAAGAATGTGTTCAGTTTTTAAAAATGTTTTGATAAGCGGATTTCGATTAACTGTCACCAAATGTGTATGCGTTGGTTTAGTCGTATATCTTTTATATATATATAACCTTTGCCTTTTTTCATCAAAGTGCGCCTTACAAAACACGTTTTATTAAACACAATGCTTGTAAACATATCATTTATTAATTCTAATGATTTGTTTTAATGTTTGGTTATAGATTTTTAGTGTCTCTTATCATACTCGTTGACAAAATTTTCAATGCTTTAGTAGCACAGGTTTGAATTTAAAAAGATAACAACCCAAGGTCCCATTGACGTTGGTCTGGTCTGTTGCGGCACACATCTCTTATCACATGTGTATCTCTTTTGAAAGTGGCGTAGTGTGGGTTTCTGTCGCACTTCCATTTATTAATAAATAGTGAAAAAAAAATCATGTTTTGTATTACAAAACTTGATGGCAGTCAATAGCAGTATAATATTGTACCCACTTAGTACCACATTTTTTAGAATTTTTAGAGAAAACCTTATGGTTTTATAGAATAACCAATTTATATCTATTTTCATCCGAAAAGTTAATTGTAACTTGCTGCTTCTTGCCGCCCCACATATGTGTCCCCTTTCTACACCAGTATATTTGATACAAGTTCATTCGGTTAAGAACATACTAAAATAGTTATTTAAACTACACTCATGCGTTTAATAAATATATCGAGATTTTAATTTATAGTTAAGTCTAATTTTATTTTATTTTGAGAATCGGTACACGTTTTTTACTTATATTCATTTCATGTAGATGATTTTTTTGTTCTTCTTAAATCTGCTCTTTTTGTATGAAAATACATTATTTATAATCCACTTACCTATGTATTAGTATTTTGAGGAATTTTCAACAAATAATAACCAGCCGAGTGTCTCAACACGTCAAAACCGACTTAGTGTGAATGAAGAGTTGTTTTTCATTTTAAAGGGTAATTATGACACAAACGTTCATATGTTGAAATAAGAAGATAAACAAAGGGTTAGATAAGTAAATATTTGAAAGAAAGATGTAATTTCATCTCTATATACTAGATAGATAAAAAAAATACTATATACACAAGTAGGTACTCCAGAAGGTTATGTATATAATGATATAATGTCGGTCGGAATCTTCTTGTAATATGTACCTTTATATTTTTTTATATTTATTGAAGTAAATTTAGTGTGAATTCTTTTATAACTGATATTTGTAATTCTGTGAACGATTAAATATTGAGTGGACGTCATTGACCTGTGAAATCATCACAGAAATATTATTTCTAATGCCAGTTGAGAGATGGAATTTTTTATTTCAAGTGACAAAAAATGCATTGGAAAATTACAGATTTATGAATTTCCCACATTTATTTGTTTATTCTGTTTATGAAAATAAATATAGCCTTGATTTTTTAAAACTATTTTTAATATAACCGTTGTTGAAATTATATTTTACATATAATTTTGAAACTCTGAATGCGATTTAGAAGATAAATAAACCATATGAACGGGCACATACAATTATTATTATTGAATCAAGAGTAACATCAAAGACAGGTCATTGAAGAAAATGAATAAAAAAATTGTCACTTTTTGATGAATTAACATCATTTCGTATGAATAAAATGCCGAACGAAGTTCCTTTTTAGAAAATACTTCGATTTATGTAAGAAATCTCGAAATACTTAATTCTTTTTATTCATATGATCAATTATAGTTATTATATACATTCACTAAAGTGAAAAAATATTTTTCACGTATCAATTTCATACAGATATATTTATAAAGATTAATTTCATCTTACTTTACATTTTTGTTCATCACGACCACCAACGTACAAATAATATGTTTATTTATTTTTATAATATTTTTTGATAACCGTGCCAATAGACGAGCAGTAAAAACGATTATTAGGTATCTTTTTTATTTTAGAATATATTTTTTTTTCACAGTTTACATTTTTTTCACATCGCTGATATAAAAATTACATGCAACCATATGTTACACCTTTTTTAAAAGTGTGTGTGATTAACGTAGTTTTATAGAGTATAATTTCTTTGTGTATGCGGTCTAAAAAATGTTGCAATAAATAGTAATGGAAATTATATTTGTCATTGATTTTATAGCATGAAAAAGAGTTGCGATCATTATTTGGACAAGGTTTTTCTTGAACTTTCCAAAGAGCGAGGCGTGTTTTTCAATGATGATGTTTGACTGTATGAAGTCCCCAAGGATGACATAGAAAATCTAAAAAAATCAATACATCGAAATGCTTAACGGTCATTAACTCTTTATTAACGGTCGATTTGTTAATTTCTTACGCGTTATTATAAAGCAGTTGGTGAGGTTCTGTAAAATATTGAAGGTCTGTGATACTTTGCATCCTTCGGCTTATAGGTAAAGGAATTGAGAATTTTATCTCAATTGGATCAAATAAATCTAATGCCGTGTATGGTGCTCCCTGGCTTACTAAATCTTTCATCTAAAATAATTTCATCAATTAAACTGTAATAAAATAATATATAAATATAAAAGTACCTTTGCTTCTTTGGTCCTTTGCATGAAGAGTCTATAATACATATCACTTTTCGTACCGAGTTTTACCAGGAAATCTTTCTTAAGTATATTTTGCAATCCTGGAAATTTTAAACGATAGTACGATTTTTATGCATGGAATTCAATAATCCAATACCTGCTTTTGTTAATAATTCCATAAGATCTGCATCATCATTGATGTTAGACGATATTCTTAGATCTTTATCAATCTGTATGCTATTTAATGCATTTGAGGATTTAGATGGTTTTGATACATTTACTTCTGTCAAAGAGATTAATCAATTGATTAGATAAAATGGAGGTAAATGAATAAATAAGGAATCTCATGCCTTCTTGATTATTCCACAAGAAGGTTTACGAGGCTTATAGTTTTTCTCAGGGGGTGGTAAAAATATCCCCCCATTGTCTTCCATCTCCACGTATTTTTTAATGGGAACTATAGCAATGTGATAACAGCAAGTTATAATCAACTCAGGCCTATCCCATTTCTCAGTAATGTGATCTCTATAAATATAATTATATTACATGTGATAATTTTGAATTTTAGGAATTATTCATACATTTCGGTGTTTAGTTTGGTTGGGCCTTTCTTGTCTTTTTCAATCATTTCGATAGACTCGAATTTAAGAATATCACCGTATTCACTATTGGATATTTTAGAACTTCTTCTAGTCTCATTGTCGAATGTTGAAGGTCTTCTCGATGGTACAATGGCCAATCTTTCGAAATGAAATTTTTTCCTCGCTGGTCCATGACATATGGCATTGTAGCCGAACTGAATTAATTTGCCCAAAATTGTATACGAGGGAAATTTTAGTGCCACTGATTGTATGCAAGTCTCATTGTGTATGTTAAAAATATGCAGTATCTGTAATACAAAAAAGGAAAATTAAAATCATCGTCAAGATCATGATTTCTTATAAGAATGTTTTTTTTATGTGCAAAAATATAAGAATATTAGGTATGTATTTTTTTTGAAGCATTGTCGTAAATTGTTTTTTTTTTCATTGAAAAGTATATGTTTTAGAAGTTTTATTGTGTAATGTGAATACAAAATAGGTATAATATAATATATGTTATTAAAATGGAAAACCAACAATTTAAAATTACCGAATCTCTATTTATGCTAACCACAACTTCTAGTCGGCTTATAATGGCCACATCAATCACTGCTGACTCTTGTCTAGGATAACTGACACTGGGTTTTGAAGTTATAACTGGATCCCATAGAATAACTCTTCCGTCAGCACTACCGCTAGCTAAAAGCCCCGGACTCACAAAGAAACAATTTATTTTCTGTAAGTTATATGATAACTATATAATTAAACATTAAAAAAAATGCTTGTGTCACAAATCAAACTAACATGAGCATATTTGAAGATGTACGCGTCTCTTATTCCTTTAAGATCTTTAATCACAATCGAAGCGTTTGGATCTCTAGATGAAGATATTATGGATTCTGTTTCTTTTTGATATATTATTCTCTTTACAGGCCAAGCATGTACTCTTTTCATTGATTTTATATCGCAGAAAGGTTCTTGAAGGATGCATTGTAAATCCTGAAATTTATTATAGTTCAACTATAGTATAACTAATCGTATTAATTAATTTTTCTAACAATCCAATAAATTTCGTTGAGTTTGTCTTGAATTTTTTTATACAATAATTTAACTCTCGGTTGTTTGAAAGTTAATATTGTAATACCGCTATGATCGTCTCCTAAATAAAGTTGAGATGCCAAATTTTTATTATCAGAACACTTGTAGTCCACGCTCTAAAATTATTTCATAAATAAATATTCATATTTTTGTTTTGCATTGTGATTAAATTACAGTAATTGTATAGTTAAGGCCTGTTATCAAATATGAAGGCTTGTGGCAAAGTGTTGATGCATCATAAAACATTATACTTTTATCGGTTGCTGTAATTATTAAATATTTAGCATCCTGAAATTGATAAGTTTTGTTAAAGTAAGTTCGATATTAACATTTTTATTTCACATTTCATACTGACTTCTAGGTATACCGCCGATTTGATCCAAATATTTCTAACTCTTCGAGTAGTACCCGTTCTTATAAAGAAAATATCATAATTATGTCTTAAATTAAATTGGGCATCGTAAATTCCCACTTGTCCGTATCTGGATATTAAAATATAGCAAAATGAATCTTCGGTTTCAATCGGGATGACAAGAGAAATACTCTCCTTCTAAAATTATATAATAATAAATATATTCTCATTAATATGTTCAGGTAAAAATAATATTAAGAAAATTGAACTTCTGGGGACATCATAATCGCTTAAATATAATCTCAATTTATTGAGTATCTATTAAAACAATGTATTTTTATTTAATTCTTTAAATACTGTAAATGTTCCACTTGATATAAGTATGTACGAAATAATACGAATACGAAACTGCGAATAGTGTTAATGGATTCAATCATTAGACTTCCTATTTGTATTAATCTACGGTATTAATATACCTTACAATGAACAGCGTCGATTATATTAATGTTATTATGATCCACAGGCTTCCATTTCTCATAATAATTAGTAGTTTTGGATTTTCCGAATTCTAATATACAATCAAATAAATCTTCCCACCAAATAATCCCCGTCTCTTTAGCGTCAATAGATTCAGGAAGATCGAATTGCAGGTCTTGACCTATCGGGATGTTTTATCATAAATAAAAAATAATTAAGTTGACATTAATTCCAATGTGAACAACGGCATACCGAACAAAGTCTGAATTGCAACACGGAATTCTTCTTTGGCAATGTAAAAACGCCTTTTTTCTCGATGATTGTAATTTTCTCGGTTTTCATCATAGTGTGCGCACAATTTAAAATGCGATTTTAATTTCATCATCGAACTCTCGTCTAGCCTCCATAATAAATCCTTCCACGTTTCGTTTGTATGGCTATAATTTTAAAACAATCTTATTTAACTGTTGAAATAATTGCACAAATAACTTGTGGTAACTCACCTCATGATAGATTAAACTCGAAAAATAATAAAATGTTGTGCATTAACGTTTTTGTTTAACTATTTGGTCAATATTTGTAGTTATGTATTTAATGCCATCTGTGTATTGTTGTATGAACTGTTGCGGTAACTATGACAACTGCCATTGAAAATTTTCATACATGATATTTGTATTATTTCAATAGGACTTGTTGCTAGTAAAATAGGATAAAGCAAATTTTGATCTTTTGGTTTTTTATATTATTAGTTTGGGTTATTTAATACATATGCGACTGCTCATTTATTACATGCCCTTATATTTATTTATTGAGTCAGTAAAATAATTGTATAAAATCTAGCTTAAATATAAAAAATAAGTCTTATAAATAAATAAATATACAGTTTAGGAGTCCTGTAAAATACAGCCAATTTTATTTCGGATTAATGACAACAGGTTATTATTATCAGGGGAAAGAATTATGGTTGCCAATAATATGTTTAAAAGGAAATTGGATAATTTATTTATTCTAAAAAAATAAAAACACTTTATTTATTGTATTCTTGTGATTTCAGGGCAATCTCCCTTTATAATTTTATCAAATAAATATTACGGTAAGTTTGTTATTACGTATTTAATAAATAATACAATTGTTTCAACATAGATATTAAATCAACTAATTATTATTTAATTGACAAAAGGCTGGATTAGATATTAGATTATCGAGGTAATTGGTGGTAATAGATAATTTTTTAAGATTAATTTTATGATTTAGATATTAAACAAGTCATCGAGTTATTTATTATTATTGTGGGAATATTGAAGTATTGTTGGATGAGTTGGCGACACTGCTGGTCCAGTTGATTGGTGGTGATATTGGTCGTCACGAAGTTGGTGGACCAGGTTCACGATCCGATTACGATTGAGAATTATTATAAAAAATAATACACGGCCAGAATGTAAGTACTTTTTGTACACAGTTGTGCTCATTGTACGATTCTTGCTTTGTCGGAATATCACATTTGTTTAGATCTCCAACGAGATTAGCTTTGGATTCGAACAAACGTTTGTTCGATTATCATCGATCATTATATTTTGTGATGATATTTAATCACCGGTTGACAAGGTTCATATAACAGTTCTTATAAAGATATTATATATGTAGGTACTATTTGAGTAGTGATTTTTTTAAATCATAGATTGTCTTTTAATTGTATAATTTATCTAAAATAATGCTTGACTTAGATAATAATAGATTGAGAAATCAATGCATTTATGATAGGCAGATTTTGACTATTGTCTTACTAAGAATCTGCATGTGTGTTGATAGATTTAGGTTAATGGTTGTATGGAGCTTTATATAATAAAAAAACTCTTGTTATAGAAATTAATTAGAAAAAACCACTAATATCAGCGCAATAGCTCAGGGAATAAGTCTCGTGGTTAGAAATATTGTGGTCATGCTTTCCACAATACAGCTCAAGTAAAAAAAATGAGCGGTTATTACGTCTGGGATATCAAGAATAATATAAATAAAATCCCGATCAATCATTTTTATTCAGGTTTTATCTGATTTCCTCGATTCTCTAAATACAGAGGCAATTATTAAGTCGAACAGAGCCGCTTTGTCGGTGATCTAATAGTAATAGTTAAGAACCTAAATATAATAAAAAAGCGAAAATTTTTTAAAATCCTCTCAAAAGACCCCTGGGGATGTGTCTTTTAGAAAAAAAATAAAAAGAAAATTTGATCGGCTATTGCGATTGGGAGATCAGGGATAATATTAATGAAATCCCGATCGATCGTCTTGATCCATGTTTACTCTGATTTCCTGTATTATAAGGTAAACACTGATTATTAAGTCGGTGAGATGTGTAACTAATAATAGTTAAGATCACCGATAGGCAATGAATTAACATTTGTAAAAAACCTTCCCAGGCGTATATTAATAAATAAATAATGTTTGATATAAATAATGTAATGTGATTATAAATAATGTTTGGTGTTTTTCGAGACTTTGATCATAAAATAAGGGAAGAATGAGGATGGTTGTAGGTAGATACATATATATTTTTTGAGTGACTATGATGGTAAATAGGCACCGAATGATTCGATAGGAATAGGTGTTGAGATGAGTATGCCAGGTATAAATATGTATGGCGTGGAATGGTGGGAAGTTTTCAATATCATATTTGCAATCTGGATACATATTGTTATGTATCTGAAGCAAAGTCACGACACCACCGACAATACTTGCCAATTGTTTACTTCATATCGTTGTCTCCGAATCTATGAAGATCGAGTCCATGTTTCCATATCCAAACACGATTCTGTTATACCATTCCGAATATCAAATCAATGTACTACAATAGCCCCTGCTTACGGTCTCTGCAGATCTTTTCCTAATGTTTTTTTTAATCCATTTATAGAATATTATCAACAGGATGCCAATCAAAAAACCTTTAGACGGATCCTATATTCCATCTATGATAAAAGCACTCTAATTGGACCTAAATATTATGTGTGATTTATCAAGGGCTTACAAAGAACTACAATTTCCCAACCTTAAAATACAATTTTGTATATTATTGCACACTATTGTTATTGAGGATTACTTCTGTCGACCAAGTGTGGTTGGACACGATTCGTTAAACTATACAAATATCAAAATGCTTCACATTTATTCAAAAAATCATCACACCATGACTGTGTAACATTGTTTTAATGTTTAAATTTTAAAATCACAACCGAACAAGTGTCTATTGCATCACACAAAAGGTAGGATTTTTTTTTGATTATTAAATTATATAAAAGCACAAAACAAAACATTGAAAGTTTACAGTTTTAAGTTCTGATATATGTAAGTAGATTTATTGTACAGTGAATACCTTCGATAATAATAAATTTATTCTGCCTTAGGTTGGTATTTTTTGATACTTTGATAGTAAAAAGTGTAATTATTAGTTTGAAAATAAAATTAGATCGCTCATTTTTTATTATATAGCCACATTGATACAGTCATATATTAGGATTGAAGCGCAATTATAAATTTATTTTTTAGATAACTTTTGATAACCTTTTGCTTTTGTACCTGAAATGTTATTAAAATTAGACGTCGATACCGACATTTTTAAAAATTACTTTAATTTAAAGAAAAACTAGACCATTAGTGATTATATGCCTATTTAAAGCTATTGTTAGTAATACATATTAATTTAATATTTTAGCGACTTTTTTGAAATATTTCTTTATTAGATAAATCAAAATGATATACACATTAGAATAATTTTGAGTATTTAGACACCTACATGTTATTAATTGAAAAAATTGGGCAAAATTCAAATTTTAATTATTTAAAAATAATTCACATTACAATTTGTGGCATATGGAATTAATTCAGATACTTTTGGTAGATAATAATGTTGTTGACCCGTTGTTGAGTTGAAAAGCCGGTAAATTATGGTAAACACATACGATTTTACGGTTTATGATCTCTTGTGAAGGAAACTAGCATTTTTTCGCTTAATAAATATTCACCAAGATGGTTAGTTTGGTCTTAATACCAATTTAAAGCCATTACTCGATAGATTCGAGTAATTATACACGTGAAATAAAACAACGATGGGGCGGTTCCATACCAACTAACGCAATTCATTTTGATTGTTCTAAACAACACCACATCGTTTTGTACTGAATTTGTAAAAAAACCCATTTTGGGTACAGATTTTCTCGCGAGATAAAATTTCGGTAGTGTTAGATACTTAAAATGTTAGTACACCCATTAGAGAAAATAAAAGACGACTAATTTCAAATAAATGGTTTGTTTTTTTATTCACTCTCCTGATATTTATTAACATATAATCATTTTAAAAAAACATTTATAATCAAACATGCATCATGCCCTTATAATTATACAACACACACGTGTCATTTCCAATATAAACATTCGTTATATAATAAAAATAAGACATTTGTCAAAATATAATTGTCGAAGGCCGGAAAATCTCATAACAAAACGGCGAAAAAGCAACCAAATAAAAGCTTTGACGACTTGATTGAAACGGATTTTCGGGCCTCCGAGAATCTCGACTTATTTAAAGAATTGTAAACGAATACATCTCACGATATAGTAATAATTACAGAAAAGCTTACAAAATGCAAAACTTAATGTACATACGAATATTTGAATATGTTGGAATTCATATGGCAAATGATATTTAAAAAAAATACAAAACTAATACGAGATCATATTAAAATGTAATGTCTAAATAGTTATTATTTAACGAAAATATAATGCACAAACTGTTAAGCTTAAAAGATATATCTGATATTTTAATTCACTCGGAAAGGATTTTTTTGATATAATACTCTGCACCGAAAGCTAATTGTTTTGGTAGTTTCATCCATCTCTAACATCTTAAATACAAAATTGACTTCAACATAAAACTATCAGTCAAAGTAATAATTTGTTCGAACCGCGGGTGAAAAGACAGGTAAAACTATATAAAAATAATAATTACCATGAAAAAAGTCAAGGCATGAGTTTAACGATGACACAAGACTTTCAGATATAAATTAAAATGTTTAAAGACTTACACTCTAGTTTTTGTGACTATTTTTTTGTAGTTATAAAACATGCATTTGCGCAAATCAAACATAGAATTATAGGTATAATGATGATAGCCAAAAATATTTATTACTTTCCTTATCACTTAAGCATCGATATAATATTACACACATTTTCTTCTCTTTTCACATGCTGGTTGTTTTCACACATCGTGATTGAGTTCTGAAACAAGAAAAAATAATTTATATTAATATTTTATATATCTAATTACTCACTCGTCGGGATTTGATTAAAATAATTTCAATGAAAATAATCGTTTTTAAGTTTACATCACACACGAAAGAAGAAACAAGAAGGAAATTTTATTAATATTCTTCCAGAGTACAGAAAAAAATAATTAAATATTTATTTAGAAAATATAATAATTCATAAGATAAGTAATATTAAATACATTTTATATTGGTTTCACAAAGTAAAATTTTTAGTAAATATTAATAGTAAATGTTTTTAATAACTAAATAGTTAAACAATTATACGAGTATAATTATGATTAGTGTTAAGTCTGCGTTTTTCAGCATGAGTTAGTTTTTTGTCTCTCCTGTAAAATTTGGTAAAAAAGGGCTTAAGCAGTCTGCAATGAAGGCTAACGATATTATTTTATTTAAAAATATTTTTTTGTCCGAGAGAAATAGCTCAATTGTAAGCCTAAAATATGCAAAGTGATGTGATTGTAAAAAAATATGACATGTGTGTCTTGATGATATTTTTCATTTAAAACATTATTACCCGGAATACCTTTATTTTGATAATACATATTTTCTATCAAATGCTTAAGAAATATAATAAGATCGTGTTGAAAATGTATTATTTAGTGTGTATGATAAGGTCATTGAACAGATTCGAGCATGTATGTATATAATAATGTACAAATGATTTAACATTTTTTGTACTACCACTAAAAATTATTAACGAGAACTTTTTTATTAATTCCACGTCATCTTAAGTGTAATCTCTAATTGGGTGCATCATTATAATTTTTTTTAAATTTTCAAGATCTCTTTTAACATATATTTGGAAAATATATTACAGAAGGGGGGAATTCCAATGTCTAAACTTTGGGAATAACTTGACATAACTATGGTTTTAAAATCGTATAAAATTTATATACATATGTGTATGAAATATATATAATACCTACATATATTCAAAACTGTGTATAAATATAGAATGTAGAATTGATAATTTATATTGAAAATGCGAACTACGAATTAACATATATTCATTGTATTTATATTGTTTGTAATCACAAAATATGACGTGAGTCTTTGTAGACAATCTGAGAGACGATATAAAAAATATTATTTTCACCTAGCAACGTCTCAATTGAATTGTTTATAATTAAAGCAACAGGTTCCAGTACAACGAATTTGTTAAAATATCTCTTTAAAATAAATTAGAATAAATAAACATTTACACGTACGGTAGATTGTGGACAGGTGAGTGGTTTTTTGAAAAGTTACATAACAAGCGAGAAGAACGGCTCGTGAAGTCACAATGCGTTTCTAATTAGATGTGGAATTGTCGAATTGGAGAGAGAAGTGTAATCTCAGTGTCTAATGAATTAAGCATCAAGTTCAAAAAGCCGATGGAAAGTATATATTTTAGTTCCTAGAAGAGCCTCTCTTATGATGCTTGTTACACTTTTTGTCGGTACTTCTCGTTCACACGTTGTTCCTATTCGTCAAAGTTTTTTGCCCGCTTTGCCGAATAATTCAATCATCTGATTTAATGCTGACTCTATTTAAATCACACAGGCAACGAAGAGAATATTATTGTATTGCTATGTACAATACTCCAATGGAGACATTATTGCAATCATCGCAGTTGGAAATAAGATTTTGCAATCACTGCTTTGATTGATTTTTTTCGGGTTGGAACAGAGGATATCCTCCAATTCATTGGTGCTCAATGTAAGGGAAAATATAGAAAATTACAAATAATATCTGAAATCGAATGATAATAAAATCAGGTTTAATTTATTGTGTTAGAAAAAATAAACTAACTACAAAAACTCAATTAATAAGGTAGCTGTGTTGAAAAACATACATATAACATATGCACGTACATACATATAAGGTGCGGTGGGGTTATTATTTATAATAAAAAATATCAATAATGCTTTTGGAATCGAGTTTGGGCCACCATCTTGGAATCAACTGTTTCTGTGAAGTACTCAGTAGTGATTGTTGAATGTGTATTCTGTTAAATACTTTAGGAATTAAAGATTTTTAATAAATATATTTTTAAAAATTTTGCGCTACCCTACCACCCTCTAAAATATTTTCAGCTAGCTCAAGTCCTACCTGTATAATATTTAATAAAGATATTTTCCATGACGATGATTTTTTTCGGAGGGAAAACTTTAGTGCAAATGTGGGGTTGCCAACTAAAATGTTTGAACAACTTATATTTTTCATGCTCTCTTGGCTTTCTACTTAATTAGTATTTTTTTTATTACCCGTTATTTTATAATTAGACGCTAATTTTTAATTGAGATTTTTTGATCGTATTTAAAGGATATTAGCAAGCAGTGATTGATTTGATTTACAGTCGGATGACACGAAAGAATCAAATCGTTTTCGGTGTATTTCCTGCCAAAAATGGCATGGCTTTACGAATGTGAGAAAAGCGATCCTTTGTGGCTAGATTGAAGATAATGTGCTTGAAAATTACAATACAACAACATTAAATTACAAGTGGCACAATATATTCGGTGGTTGTTGACCTTGTTAGAGATATTGTCGACACTCTTTTAAATCGCCGCCTCACGGTTTCTTCTAGGTACCTTTTTTGTAAAGGTTCGAAGTGAATAACGAGGATTTTCCAGTATTGTGATGGTTGAAATAGCCCAATCGGTCAAAGAACACATCGCCCAGGTTCGATTTCCGGCGGATGTAATTATTTATCTTCACGCTGGTTAACCCTGGTATACAATGGAATAATCACATATTCGTCAAAGATCGCATTTCACATCTTAACAACAGTTAAGGGTGCAACAAACTGACTGAAAATGTGAATATAGCTAATGTATCAATATATTTTTTTAAATTCTCAATTTCAGTGACTTCCAAAAATGTATGAATATTTCACAATAATACTAGCATAATAGCTCAGGGGATAAGATACGTGGCTACAAATACTGTTTTCATTGGATCAAATCCCTTCAAGCCGAAAAAAAAAAATTTTTATCAATTATTGTGACTGTGAGATTGGGAATAATATTAATAAAATCCGAACCGATTGCCTTGGTTTAGGCTTACTCGGTTTAACTGGATTGTAAGGTAAATACTGAAGCGATTATTAAATCTGTCGGTGTGTAACTAGTAACTAATTTATTAACAAGTGATTGTGTCTAAAAAAACAAATTTGAAACCTCCCCAGGTGCATATTAATAAATAAATAATATTTGATATAAAATTAATGTTGTGTTTTTGAGTCTTTGATCCTAAAATAAGAGAAGAATGAGGATGATTGTAGATATATAAATATATAAAAAAATATGGATCTATTTTGCTTGAATTTATTTTGTGATATTAAATAATCTATTTTCATATATATAATACGAATTATACAAATTTAGATGACGTGATTTAAATTTGACACGTATTATTTTAAAGACGTGACTGTCCATCGCGGTCAATTAATTTGGCTCAAAGTTCGTATCGTGTTTAATAATAATAGTTGCAAAATATAATTTTTCAAACTAAAAGCGCCTCTTGCACCAGAAATCGTGCACTCTCATAATTTGCGTAAATGCTTATTTAGACCATATTAAACACTTTGACAACTGCATATAAATCTTACCTCAAAAGAAATTGTTAATCATTAATTGTATTAAATTTAATTACATATAACATTGAGATCAGCCGAGCCTGGTAAATAATGATTGCGGGTCAATGTCAGTAAAATATTTCACAATCGGCACTTCATTATTCACACATCAAAATATGAAACTAAATATATCCAGGGTTACTCGCTAAACAAATTATTGATTATTATTAAATAACCCGATTCGAGTAAGATGTTTCTCCTTGACCTATAACTGTCGTGGTTTTGATATTGTATGTGGTTGACTCTGTGGTATATAAATATACTATATTTGATACATTTCGTTGTATTAAAGATACTAATCTCGCAACTAAGTCTCTTCATAATATTATATTTCGCTATTTCCAAATGCATTTAATATCTTCAATTATCGATGACACACTAAAGATTACATTGTACAATACGATATTTTAATATAATACATAAATAGTTTGGCCTTTTTCAACAATTCAAATTATATTGTGTTCTTTCATAACTCTTAAATATTAAATGTTTAATCTATAGCAAATGATAGTTTCTCAAATAATCAAATTCAATAAAATGGTGAATTTTAAATTATTTTTTATTTATGAGATACCTATTATTATTGTTATTTGATTTTTAATGAATTTATTTAAATATTTGACCTGTTTTAATTATTATAGGGAGTATCTATCCAATTTATATATACACAGGTTGGACTTGAACTAAATGCGAATATTTTAGGGGGTTGTATGGTATCGAAATATAAGCGAAAAATTAAATTAAATATAAAAAAATATATTATTATTTCAAATAATTATTACCTATTTAACAGACACAATACTCTTGTGACAGTCACTACTGAGTACTTCACAGAAACAGCTGATTTCAAGATGCTCCAAACTCGATTCCGAAAGCAGTATTAATATTTTACAATACAAATTGACCCTGTATATCTTATCACTATTACACATACATTTATTTTAATCGATTTAGATTTAAATGCAGGTTGATTTTAACTTAAAAATGGCAATAAATTATTTTTCATACATTGTAGGTATACTTTGGGCTCTAAAGCCACATTTTTGGGCAATACAAAGTGGCATTTATTGCAGTCATTACGAATAGTCAATAGCCCTTTGTAGCAAGTGTGCGAGGCTTATTTTTCAGTTAATGGAGTATGAAAGACGAGGATGAGCAATAGTTGGCATTTCAATTGTGTGAAAATGTCGAGAGTTAGCCTTCTTATACTTACATTATGAACCTTACGTAAACATACTAAGCTAAAATGTTACGTGAGTCGGGAGTCGAACAAGTACTCTTATATATTATATGCATATTTAATGATTATGATGATCGAAGATTCTTATCGTATTCGATGGTTGCCGTGTCGCATAATGTCATCGCTCCAGGTTATGAAACGAGTTAATAACGTTTTAATTCGTGAATGAAATTGTGTTAATTGTCCACTCTTACTTTTCCAGTGTCTAGGATAGGTTGTCTCCGTGTTGTTTACCTGTGACATTTACATTTGCCTATCTGTCGTGGCCATCTTGTGGTTGTCTTCACGAGCCATATGGCCTGCGACTTCTAACAACCTCTGATGCTGAATAATATAGCCTGTGGATTCAGTGGGAGGAAGGCTTACTACCAGACAGGTGGACAAGGGTTCAATGTCTGCCCTATGTAACTAATTCATTTTAAATATTATATTAACATCACTTTACAATCTTGAATACGTCCAAAATATATCATCATAATTAAAACAAATCGATCGATCGTACTAATGGATTGTTAACAATTCTACAAAATCAAAATAATATCTATCTTATAACAGCGTAATAGCTCAGGGGATTCGTCACCGTTAATTAGGCACTAATTAACAAAAAACCGATCAAAAGTACAGCAAACTCTATTACCGTCTTTACGGTGTACGTTTACGGCCAAGCACGCCTAGGAATCCCAGGCTTAAGGCGCATGGGTGCAAATAGTGTGGTTATGGGTTCAAGTCCCGCTTAAGTCATTTGATTGATGAGATCGGGAATAGTATTAATAAAACCCCGATGAATCGTCTTGATCCAGGTTTACTCTGATTTCCTGAATTGTATTAAGTCGGGCAGAGCCGCTCTATCAGTGACCTGTGTAACTATTTATAGTTAAGATCACCGATAGACAATGAATTAACACAGTTTTGTGTCTAAAAGAAACACAAAAATTGTTATAACCTTAATAAATATATAACATCCGTGTAAGGTTATATATTTATTAGCTGAGTGACTCGTGTGTTAAATCTGACTACTGTGTAAGTATTACGGGTATGGAATGATTCTGATTCACATCCAGGCCAATGCAGTCTTCCTTATATAAACAATTATATATGAGTATTTGTATTATTTATTAAGTATGCGACATTATCGCATTTAGATGCAAGTACAATGGAGTTTAATTGGAAACGTATTAGAAGTGCTACAGGTAGTTAGATATAACGCAACTAAAGGACTTGCGAAAGAAGACACAGACACCTTTGGTAAATGTTATTAGGGTGAGAGAGGATAGCAGAAGGTAGGCTCAAATGTCGCGGTTAGCACCTGGATACATCGTGAGGGTGCCGGGTTCGAGGTCGACTTACACATGTACATCTTACACACAATGTTACCACCCGTATAACCTGTCCTATCGTTATAATAATTCTTACATATATGTTTTAATCATTTCATCAGCGTCGGTGATAAAAATTAGTATTAATTGTGTACCGGTTTACAGGCGTGGTCAAAGAAAGTCGACCTTGTTTAGTGGAGCTTGTAACCGGTGTACTTTAGGTAATCAGGACATATTCGCCTTCTGTTATAATCCAGTTCAGGTTAGCATTCCACGACTCCATTACAAATTTTATCATTGGATTCAGTGAATTCGTTAATAATAATAATAATAAAATCCATAATGAAGAGACTCTACCCTCAATTTTATAATATGAAAATATAAACGGAAATATGACTCTTAACACATAATAAAAAAGGCCCCTGGGGCGTATAATAAATATTACGTCAAATTAATTTATTAATTATTACGCAATGGTAATTTTATATATTTCGTTGTTATTCACATGAAGTATAAATTATTGTCATTATTTTTTAATAAAATTATCAAATAGCGTGTGCAATTATAAGACTAAGTTGCAGGGAGCGGCACTGTCAACTACAACGCTGCGGAAATCAATAATATTGTTACTAACTAGTTTTCACTTTTCTTTAATATAATAATATAAAGTATGTGTTGTAATAAAAAAATCCAAACACAACAATCGCATCATGCAAGACTCAAACCTGCGTCTTTCTGTAAACTCACGGACCAAGCAGACGAGTCTGAGTGTGGCCCCTGTCATCTGCTTGGTCTGCCATCTTGATATTTAAACATCTACTTGTATGGATTCCTAATATATCTGTGGCATCGGGCTGATACACTAATTAATAATTCAATTCACAAGGTAACTTTTTATTTATCCCATGTTAATATATATTCTTATCGGTTTTCCTGATTAAAAAAAATAGTTTCAAAAAATAGGTCAAATTATATAGTGATATATTTATTTAGTGGTATCAGAAAAAAAGTAATTCTAGTAAACATGCCTAAAATATCGGAGACCTTAATTTCCTGTCATTTTATTGAAAGGTGTGGCTTAATAGAGAAACAATAAAATAAATTCGCGGTGAAAACATGAGGTACGTATTTTCAGCGCGATTTTGGTAAATTAATTATATTTGGATTTTGTGGTTTATAAGCGGAAAGTGGGTTAGTGAATATACTGTTAATTATCAATAAGTCAACTATGAAATTCATCAAAGAAGGTCAACCTAATCGGTATTGTTAATTCTCTGAAAGCCCATTCTCGGTCAATTTTGCGCATCGACTAAAACCATCCTCCGAGTTAGTCATCGTTTAAATTTAGATCGAGAACAAAAGGAGCAGACTAGTCGGATACTTCTTTTATCAAAGAATCAGCTTAGTTATTTGAGGCTTTTTATCCACGTCTTTCAAGGTTGACCTTAACTTTTTGATCTTCCCGCCGCGGTATCCTTTATTAGCGTTCTTTTTATTTTACACACATCTTCTATAATATATTTAAAAAAAATTAAATGTATTATATTTGTATGCTTGTCTAATGCTTAAAATGTCTATAATTTGTGGATTTTGATTGTTAATAAAATTAATTTTTATAAGTCGGAATACAATTGCACGTTTGTGAGTGTAGCACATGAATGCATAGGAAGAAGTGCCGTAAGCGATGTTTTACACACGTGTTTGGTTGGAATCTTTTGAGAGATATCAAAGGCTCAATAACACAATATAACTCGTTACCATAACAGGCTTCTTTTGACATGAAAAAAAGAAGAGTTGAACGAGTCTTTCAAATATGCGTACCAACATCAGTTGCATAATAGTGAATATTTTATAATACAGATATTTTTTCTATTAAAAACGTCAATAGTATCTATTTCAAGTGATAGAATATTAAAGTCATGACCAAAAGTAATAAAACTTACAATACGACACACGAACCGAGTAAGAAACGGTGATTAAGTGACGAAAGCTCAACAGTTGCGACATATCAAAAAACGTGACACCGACGATTAACTTATTCCGATCAACAATTCCCGAGTGGAGCGTGACATTTTTAAAGTGAAAAATATACAAGATCGATTAGGCTAAAAGTTAGATGATACGGAAACGGAAATACTGGTATTGCACTTGCACATCCTCAAAGACTGTATCGGAGCGTGGCGAGTAATACAATCGATTTACACGTGGCATATCTCAGGTAAGTTGCAATATGAGAGTCCATAGAAAGTTGGCCGAGTAGACAGATGGATGGAAGATATATTTTAGATAGAAAGAGAGAGAGAGAGAGAGGCCAGGGATTGTTTTATGGGAGACGTGTCGCCATGGCGGAACGGATTGTCACGAGTGTGATCTACGAATAACTAACGACCCCATGTCGTGACTGCAATTGTTTCACTTCATAATAAACATTTATATATATAGAAATACAAAATAAATGTAAGTATATTATAAATATTTATACGTGGATTAATATTTATGTTGTTCTCTTTGGTTGCGCCACGAGACGCTTTGCATTTCTCAGCGTTTGAATTGACACTTACCAGATGATCAGTTTTATAGACCCAATGTATTGTTTATTTGTTAGCCATTATTATTAAAGTCCACGATATCAAGAGCTCTAGAAATTTAATAAACCGAAAACATAGCTAATTCTACACGACACTGATTATTTTTATTACATAAAATAAAAAGACTTACCACTACAAGTACAGCGTCCCGACTCTCTTTTGACCCAAAGATAATTTGTTGGTATTTTTTCTATATCCCGAAGATTCTGTTTTAATTTTGGTCTTCGGTTTTTCTTGAATTTCTGGTGGTCCACCTCGTAGTTCCCAGACTAAATTGGTTAATGATTTAGGCCTGCTGAGCCTTCGAGATCTTTTTTCTGGTACCTTAGCACCTGCTCCTGAGTCCCCCGATGTTCTTCCCCCTGAATGGCTCGAGTCTAATGTGCCATCTAACTCCATCGATTGGTGAATATTTGATAGACTTTTATATCTTATGTTGAACAACGGAGAACCACTTTTGAGCAAAGGATTTAAGCCGGGACTAGGTAATGGACTAGAGGGAAGGTCCTTAATTGGAGAACTGCTCTTTTGTCTAAAGACCAACCGATTTCTTTGGGAACTACCGCTGTTCTTAATATACAATTTGGGTAGATTGTTGCTAGCTGGAGCTATGGAGCATTTTTCTTTGTAAATGATGACAGGGGTCGTTTCTTTGATTGTAGCGACTGCTGTTTTTCTCGACCTTTTTTCAGCTTTATTTGGAGCACTTGGTGGCTTTTTTCCAGGTATTGTTTCTATAGGAGGTGGCTCTGGTCTACTGTCAGTTAGCAAAGGCATGTGTATTGGCGTAGTTACGGGAGAAGAAGGTGCTGATTCGTGTCTTGTAACGACTATTTCTGTTGAAAATGGTGATTTTATATTTTTAGGCAGGGGCGCGAACCCTCTAACATAATCATATATTTGATCAATTTCATCATATTCACTTGGAAAGTGAGTCGCTTTAATATCGTCTTTTGCTGCCGGGCTATGGCTATGAATATGGCTACGGTGAGAATTAAGCAAGTGACCGTATTTGTGACTATTGTTGGCAGAATCAGAAGATGCACTCCGTCGTAAGAAGTAATTAGTTTTGGATGGGGTTTGTGAAGATTTCTTAGAGTCACCAAGCTTTCCATCGAGGACATGCATTTTATCAGACACATCCGTAAGCAAGCGATTGCACTTTTCAACTAACCGAGAAAATTCCATAAAATTTCTTAACTGGTCATCATTTCGACATTTTTGAAGTTTTAGTGGGGCAGCTAAAGGTAGCGCTATAAGGGAATTTGAATCTTTTTGAAGGGGAAGGGCGAATATGTGTTCTTCTTCGAATGATGCTAGAATTCTTAGTTCTGGTACAAAATGACTTGAACTTTTTAATCCTTTAGGTGGGCTTCCGTGGACTAATCGAACTGTTAAGGGAAACCGCTTGCACAAAAGATTTTTTACTGAGTGTACACCACTAATGTTATCTTCTTTGGCGAGAGCAGAAAATCGTCCTCTTTGATCCAATCCCAAAAGAACCATTTCTCCTCTAGAATCAGTACATCTAAGAAATTTTCCTTTCACTCCAATTACATTCACTTCGCCTTCAGGAATTAACGTTTCTCCCGACGATACATTTCTGGTGCATCCAGCACTTATATTGCCATCTGTTTCCAACCTTCCCTGTAATGCTCTCATACTGTCCCTTACTAAACATCCTGAAAGTCTTCTTCTAGAAAGTTCTGCAACACTTTCCATACACCTCACAGCCCGACCTTCTTCACTGAGTAGCTCGAAAAACCCCGTATATGTTTCTGGTATTGATAATCTCGGTCCTACACATACCAATCTTTTTCCCTCTTTCAATTTCACCGGTTGCGCAATCAACTGCCTCCTTTTCCCCGCAGATACGAGGAGTGCTGCTGATTGCAATCCAGGACTAGGTAGTGTAGGAACACCGAGGCCGGCATATTGTCCCTTGGTGAATTTGACTACGGCGGGAAGCTGTTGTTTTCCGATAAACTCCCGTAGATAGTTCCCTTCGTCAGCCCATCGTGCCGCAGCCACCACGATTTGGCCATCTGTGGCGGCCATTTTATTTTGAACTTGCTGCCACTTTAACTGAATCACGCAAGACATTCACATCTGCAACAAAAAATATACTAATATTATTATTTAATTTGCATAAATATTATTTGTATTGGTGCTACTGGATATAATTCAAGAACAATCGGAATGTTAGTAAGCATGGAATTAAATTGAGTCGAAGTGCATTGTGTTGTTGAAATGTATCGATAATTCGAATCAGTTGTGCTGGTTAGGTGGCCGAGAATTGCAAAACGACTTCTATATGTAGTATAAAATGTTTAATAATCGTAAAAGCTAAGCAAAGTAAGCCTTGGGCTGGTCTAACGAAGAGGCTCGCCCACGCATTCAGTACCTTGTCGCCATGATGTCCACAACATAACAATGGTAGCACACATCTTGTCTGACATGTAGGTGTGTCTACACAACAATACACAATATCTTCATCCAAAATACAAACTCACTTTTAATTGACACCCTAATTACATTTGTATTTTTCAATGAGTATCTCAATATATTAAGAAGTTTTGGTCTGCTCTACATTATTGAAATTCATTCACACATGAGTCGCGAGTCTATTCCTCTTTACTGTGATTGTGATCAATTGAAAGATATCGTGAAGATCCATACAAGGAATCGGAGAAAGCCGTTACCGAAAAGACATCGTGTGAAAAAAGCTTTCTCGTTCCTTTTTTATTTGGTCTATCATCTGAGTCGAGTTTTGCACCATATTTTATTTGTAATGAATGATATTTAGTGATGGAGGTACCCGCATAAGACCTAACTTATATCTGTAAACGCCCGCACAAATACAGTATAATACCCACGTGGACTAACTACTATGCTCTGTTAAATCGTGAAACGCGAACTGTAATCGATTTGAAGATAATCCGAATTAAAGTCGTCCTATCTTCGTTCTGCAGAGGAAACCAACAAGGCTTGTCAGCTTTGACGGGTGAAGGTGTGAAGATTTTTTACACGAGTAAGTGTGGGTGTATCCAATTTGCAATGATATTATTTTTTATCGCATTCCACAAGATGGTATCTAATTAAGTTTGAATGCTGAAAAAAAATCGTTGACATCCCGTTGATCACTTTCCAGAAATGGTAAAACCAACACATATTATTGGCAATGTTCAATCAAACCACTGAGGAGTTTGGCATGGACTAGTTTTTTTAATACAGAATGCGTGTCACTAAGAATGAAAAATTGGACACAAACGATATAAGAGGTAAATAAATAACTATCGGCAAATTGTATTTGAATTAGATGTAAGATTTATTGCTCTATTTTTAAAAACTTATATATGCATTGGCTACATAATACAGTTAACTGAATGGATCGTTACTGAAGTCTGAAATGATGGTTTTGATTCAATGGTAATAATGCAGACAATTATGGCACATACCCCCATTATGGACGTGACATTTGACATGTTCGATGCAAATCGTTGTGAAGGCCAATGGGTCCATATTTATATTACTTTGCTCCGGAAGCTTACAAAAAATATACTTTAACGACCATGTGTGAAAATTGATATTTAATCGCCTAGCAAAATAATCTTCCTAATGACCGACAGAAAATTGAAATACATTTTATTCAAAACGCATTTATGGATATAAAAAAATACGTTGGAGTGAATTATCATTAAGCTTGATTTAGAGTATTATACATATTAGTATTAATTTTAGTATTTAAGTATACATTCAAATGTTCAATTCTCATTGAATTTATCGAGAAGTTAGGTGGATTAAGGGCGGATAACAGAATGCGCCCCTTTTCCGTAAAATGACCATTCTAAATAAATTCAAAATTCTATATCGACCTGTGTAATATGACTTTTTTGGATATCATCGTTAGATAACCTGTTATCAATTATAAATACTTAATCATATTAAAGATGAATTAATTGCCTATAACACTGTACATAAATAAATATTGTCACTATTTCTGCGAAACTGAACTAAACGTCACATAACCAAGATGGCGCGAATGGTAGCGTGACTCTTGTACCAACCGTTAAAATGATTATCTATGACAATTTCAGTATACGCCCTTATTATATCCATCTCCTCAGTAAGTATTCCATAAAAAATATGTATTTGTTAAGTTTTAAATAGGAAAACCCATCAATAATTGATAAATTAGAATTATACACTGAGTTTCCTCAAATTCAACATTAAATAAATGTGTCTTATCAACAAAAGTATATAGATTTCTTAGCATTATTACTGATTATTTGGATTTGAACTGTGCTGATCGTGTCCTAATTACAAATGAAGCCAACGGTACGCGTCGCGAATAAATATGAAAACTGCAACGGGACGCTCTTAATATAAAACAACATTCCTTATTCGGAATATGCAATACTCTTCATATTTTATTTTATTATATAAAAATTTGCGCTGTGTTAGGAGGTCAAGTTTTCATTGTATTCAAGAAATGCATGGTGGTATTTAAAAAGATATTGAGTGCTGACAATCAATTAAATGTGTCGAAGATTGTGATATTGAGAGTGAGTGTAGAGAACAATGATTGACTTACGACATATTATGGCCGCTTGCCATTTACTTGTTGTAATATTACTGACACTGATACATCTAGCAGGAAACATCAAAACCTCCCACAGATAAACCCATTAAAGACACTATTATTCATTGTGTAATTAAATCAAATAATCTTATTCACAGCGAAACATACTGTGGTGTTCGTGTACCCACTAATAATAGTAATAGGCAAATTTAAGCGTATGAATAATATAATAAGTTGAAAATCATATTTTGTGAGCCGTGACTACTTTTTAGAAATATTTGAATAATTTGATCTAATTTTTGAACTGATATTTGATATGAAATTTAACAACAAATAAGGTCTGCGATTCTTTTGCAGATATTTTGTCATACTTAAAAGAACATACATATCGACTGCTCCAGCGTATAATATCGTAAGTGCAAAAAGATTCTGTGTGATTTTAAGTCTTTATGGAACTAAGCCATATATTCAATCTGGTTACAATGCCTGTCACGTGTCACTCGGTTTAATTATTATTTCTAAAATATAACAATTTACTAAGGACTATTTTACTTTTTTGAAAAAGTCCCATTTAATAGGTTAAATAATAATTGAAAAGCAACATTTTTTGACGTTTCATACATGCAATATGTGGCTCAGTTCCATAAAAGACTTAAGAGCACACAGTTTTTTTTGCACTTACGATTTTATATGCTGGAGCAGGCGATATATGGAAATTAAACAAACCAAATATTTAAAATCTTAATTTTTTTATAATTTGGACAAACTAAGCGTAGTAACGCTTAAAAATTTAAAATAATATTTATTTTTAAATACCCTACCACACCTTAAAATATTATCTGTAAATTCAAGTCTATTCTGTATACATAGTTGATGAGAAGCCAAAGCCATACATAAAGTATCGTTTATACAAATATAATATATGTATATATAGCCAATGTTTCAATCAAAAAATTAATGCTACTTTAGAAAATTTTTCTTTAATAAATTTAACTAGAATGAACCTTTGATCGAGAGTATGTTGAATATTGCGGCACACTTTCCTTAGCCAATATATGATCATTTTCTCTTTGGTAGAAAAGTGAAGGAATTAATTTCATTCATAAAGAAACGTCTCGCCTGTGAAAGAGCAATTACTGAAGAGTTGCGACTCAACAGTTACGATGTCCATGCGTGTTAAGTGTTGGTAATCGATTCAAATCGGCTGTCAGCTGAACGCCGATGTGGAAAGAGGGTATCATAGCAAAAAGTGTATCCATCGACATTGCAATCCTCCATCAAATAGATCCAATCGATACTTGCATAAAGTGAATCAAATCGCGGTAGAAGAGTGGCGGAAGCCGTCATGACAGGAGACAGGCTAAGAAAAAAGGCTTCAACGAGAAAAATATATGCCTGAGCTCTTTATCTCGAAACGCTATCATCCAAATATATCTTGAATAGTATAACAACTAAAATAAATAAACGCTGGATCAAACTTAGCAACCGTAGTTTTTTTTAATCTCCATCAATTTATAATAAAGTCATATTCATTGTGTATTTTTCATTCAAATGATCCATTCTACCACGCAAAAACATAGGCTACTTTCATGTTAAAACGATCTAAAACGTAAGACAATCTGATAAATTTAAGATGATTTGATATATTACTTCTTCATTATAATAAATGAAGATAGTGATTCACAAAGCTTGGTATTAAATCGATTAGGTTCACGGGTAATGCGAGTTGAATAGCCGATTCTATTATCGAACTCACATTAATCTTTTATAGACGACCACATTTATGATCTACTTAAACTGACACTCTCGTCGGATATTTTCTTTATATAAAAAAAATATATAATTTCATTTTAAGTAACGGATAATCATGGACAATTTGTTCGTTCTTTAAATTGATAAATTAGCACAGAATTGTGTTGATCAAAGAATCGGACTCATCATCGACTTTAACGAGCTTCGGTCGGGGTTATTCAATTCGGAACATCTGATTAGCTGTCGGTCTTCTTGTATTCTTGTTAGTATTATTCAACATCGTCATGATAATCATAATCAGCATGATCATGCTCATATGCACGATAACGGCATATTGGTGGAGACCGTTGTGCGTTATAAGGACCGGTTCACATTGCTTCTGCAAACCTAATCCATTTCTGCAGGCATCGATCAGATTAATCTTGACCCCATATCTTATATAATATAAGTGGCAATCGCATAAAATAAACAAAAGCCAAGGGTGTGATCGATTTAAAAAGATTGATATATTTTCGTTTATAAATTGTTTAAAAAGTATATCTGTAAAATAAAGAGGTTCAGTTATGGGTTTATCATATATACGATCGACTTGAATTAATTGAAAATATTTTTGGGGGTTGTGCTTTTTTATGTTCTGCTTGGTTTTTAATAGAATAGGTATATTTTGAGTTTTGATTTCATTTTTGCTTTAAAGTTGTTTATTTTTCCATTCAGATGAAGGTTGAATTTTCATGCTGAACACAACGAGTCTCTCAATAAATACTGCTTTTTGAGAATATCACAAAAATATCTTTTTTTTTATATTTTAAGAAAAATATATAAAAACATTTAGTACTTCATTCATGGCGTTTTTAACAGATACGTAGCAAAACGATATTTAATAATTCGAATTTGATAGAAACACCTGATTGATTCCATTAATCACGAGCGATATTTAATATTTTTTTCACTTATTTTTATGAGACCCTTAATATTCTCAGTTAGTTCTAGTCCATCTTGTATATAGTTTATTAATTAATTGGTGCATCGATTCACTATTTTTATTATTATTGATAAACCACCAAAAAGACAATAAATTGTTAATGCACTTTTCTTGTTTAATGTTTGGGTTAAAAAAAATATTGATATATGTTTGCTTATACTGTATTACCAAAGTTAGTATTTATGAGGGGTTAAAATCATTCCACGGTAATCATTTGAAATTCTCAATATCATTGATGCTTTATCTTAATGATGAAAATACCGTGGTGAATCGTCTGTCGATTGTAGTTATCAAATTACCCGGCAGACAGTCGGACATGAGTCGAATTGAATAGAGGAGTTGTAATGTGGTTTATGTTTGTGCTAGTCGGTATATAGAGGAGTAAAGTATTGTTAGATGGGGATCACCTGTGCGTGGGCGGGTGACCGCTGCTGACTTCTGAATACCATGTCCATGGTTATGTTATGTCAGACTCGGACAACTGATTGTTACCGGTAACAAGGGACATATACACACAGGTAGCTAACTTTGTCAACTATAGACAAAGACATAACTAAATCAGTATGCCAAATACGACCACCCTTTACAAAATGTGTACTACTGCACCAAATAAACAATTATTACAATACACCGTACAGTTAAATCAGTCGATAATCGAAGTGCCTAACGAAGCACAAATAACTAAACCGTAATTATTGGAGCGGGTCAAATTGTATTAGTGAAAAGGTCGCGGACTAAATAGTTCACGATGTCAACCACATCATAATAAACTAGTTCTTTTTGTAATTGACTACTCTCTCCGTTGTCATACCGTGCTCGATGTGATTTGAGGATTTCGCGGCCGACATTTTGACAATTTGGCTTCGCTATTTATTTTTTGACCGAGTCGGATTTCTATATTTGCATTATCACGCTCGATGCCCTGTCACTATGGAATGAAAAAATAATATTTAACTAGCCTCAATGTAAACGACACGACAATGTGTGTGAAGGGAAAGGCTTTTAATATGTCCTGTTTGAGGTGCAAGTGATTGACGGTGGCCCGTTAAAGGCTTTAACTATCTCATCAGTCGTAAAGCTGTGTGCCCTTTAGTTATGTTTTTCCAATAAAGACACTACGGTATTCCCTTTTAGTGGAGGTGTTGTATGTCTCCAATAAAGATGCTTCTCCAACAGCCGTAAATTCTCTCATCAAACCACCTAGTGAAATTGCAACGGCGATGTCTCGCCTTGTGGGTTGAATTTATGAGTTTTCCGCTACTCTGCTAGATGGAAAACCAATCAATTTTATTAGGAGAGACTCGTATAAATCAGGCGCAATCGATTTTCTGAAATAATTAACCATAAATGGACGAAACACTGCATATAGCGACGGACATGCAGTAAATTACAGACAGCCACCATACAAAGTAGACACAAATAATTCTGCACTTGATTTGCTTCACTAATGAGAAATCTAGATTATAATATACCTATTATATTATAAAACTTTGAAGATAAGCTATACGGACTTTCAAATCGAAATACTCGAACGCTAAATTATTACATTATGAGTAAATTAAAAAGTACTGCTATAACATCAAAATATTTTCCAACAATTAAATTGCGGTAAATTGAAACAATAACATCCGTTTGTGAAATACATGGATTTATTCGGTACAGCCGACAGTTTCGATTAATTCCATAGTTAATTGTTAAAGTAATCCTTATAGTTGGAAGATACTCTTCAATTTTGTTAAGCATTAACCCATAATTATCAAGCAATCTCTTTCAGATTAGTCATCCACGCCTCTTTGCATTTTTTAAAATTATTAGAATGTAAAAAAATAATCTCCTGTAATTCAATTAGAAAAATTAAAATGACTCAATAATACTACTTGATATTTATTCGAAGTGTTGATTCAATTCATCGACGATTGTATTGCAGACCGCATTGTTGCTCACCTACGCAGTATCCGTTTATAAATGATCGATCAAATTGAAAATGGCACCTTTTTATATCACCTGTCAATGTGTTTTTTTGTATATAAATGAAATATATTTAGCACTTAATATCTGTCACTTATGTACATGCAATTTAATCCAATAAAAATGGGTGGAATAATATAATTATTAACAATTATTGATAGTATTAAGTAAATTACGTTAGACGGTGTTAGAGATATTTAGTCGTAAATAGTCCAGACAGCAACTATGCGATGTTCGTTTATTGTTCTATAGGAAATAAATATTTAAATGAATTTTACCTTAATGTGAGACCTCCTATCGTCACTCAGGTCGGCTTGTAATCTATAACAACGACAAAAAAATATTATTAAATACACTATGTTATTGTGGAGGTAGTTGAAACTGTTAGTCGGCAATCGGCCGTAACGGAAGACCTCAAATGAGCTTCTACTTGATAAACCATGACAAACTCACAATCAATTACGAGTAATTTTGAATTGAAATTAAGCAATGGATATTTCATTATGCTACTGCCTTGAATATCGGATGATTAAATTATAAACATTCAACCTTTCCATTCAAGATAAATTTATACATGGCATTTAAAACACCTTCGAGAGAACGCTCGATAATCGTAAATTAATTTCATACAATTTACAACCGATGTGTATTTTAAATGGAAGCAATTATAATGTTTTTTTTTACACTTTACATCAAATCTATTAGGCGCGGCGATTAGAATTCGAGCGCGGAGCATTTTCAATTAATTCGGAGATTAACCCTCGGTGATTAGCGGCACCTTGATCGATAGGAAGTAATATTAGAGAATGTATTTTTTTCAAGCCTGTGTGTTGTCGCAATTAAGTTTAAATGACTCCTTATTAATGGTAAGACGACCTTATGTGGCGCGTGGTCCGTTAGACTGGCTTCCTCTTATACTCGCCAGTACCGTACAAGACACGTTTTACCATTATATCACACTACGTACATTTCCATACACACTATTACTTTATACAATACTATTTATATGTATAGTCTTGTGAAAATTGCATGTTTTTTCAGCTTCGATTATCCATAGATAATTGACTAATTCACCGAGAACCCGCGAGTGCGTGCACTTACTTGCAGACTTATTATAGAATATAGACATACTGTGTCTTGAAAACTGGTATTTGTTAGGTTTATCATTATAAATTTAATTTACATTGAAACAAAACACAAAACAAGACACTTTAAGATTTTATCGTTTTTATTTGCAGACTGTGTAAGTCCATTTTTCCTATTTTTACAGGAAAGACAAAAAAACTGATTCAAGCTGAAGCAAATAGACTAAAAACCACACATTTATAAGATCTTATTTCTGTAATATTTTTCATTTTTTTATGAAACGTATATAACCTGTAGTTACTTTTATTTATTGCGTCCCAATAGGTGCATGGAGAATTATGATACTTGTTAAATAATAATTAAAATAAAATATTCTGGAATTACGCAGTCTGCAAATAAAAACGATAAAATCTTAAAGTGTCTTGTTTTGTGTTTTGTTTCAATGTAAATTAAATTTATAATGATAAACCTAACAAATACCAGTTTTCAAGACACAGTATGTCTATATTCTATAATAAGTCTGCAAGTAAGTGCACGCACTCGCGGGTTCTCGGTGAATTAGTCAATTATCTATGGATAATCGAAGCTGAAAAAACATGCAATTTTCACAAGACTATACATATAAATAGTATTGTATAAAGTAATAGTGTGTATGGAAATGTACGTAGTGTGATATAATGGTAAAACGTGTCTTGTACGGTACTGGCGAGTATAAGAGGAAGCCAGTCTAACGGACCACGCGCCACATAAGGTCGTCTTACCATTAATAAGGAGTCATTTAAACTTAATTGCGACAACACACAGGCTTGAAAAAAATACATTCTCTAATATTACTTCCTATCGATCAAGGTGCCGCTAATCACCGAGGGTTAATCTCCGAATTAATTGAAAATGCTCCGCGCTCGAATTCTAATCGCCGCGCCTAATAGATTTGATGTAAAGTGTAAAAAAAAACATTATAATTGCTTCCATTTAAAATACACATCGGTTGTAAATTGTATGAAATTAATTTAAGATTATCGAGCGTTCTCTCGAAGGTGTTTTAAATGCCATGTATAAATTTATCTTGAATGGAAAGGTTGAATGTTTATAATTTAATCATCCGATATTCAAGGCAGTAGCATAATGAAATATCCATTGCTTAATTTCAATTCAAAATTACTCGTAATTGATTGTGAGTTTGTCATGGTTTATCAAGTAGAAGCTCATTTGAGGTCTTCCGTTACGGCCGATTGCCGACTAACAGTTTCAACTACCTCCACAATAACATAGTGTATTTAATAATATTTTTTTGTCGTTGTTATAGATTACAAGCCGACCTGAGTGACGATAGGAGGTCTCACATTAAGGTAAAATTCATTTAAATATTTATTTCCTATAGAACAATAAACGTACATCGCATAGTTGCTCTCTGGACTATTTACGACTAAATATCTCTAACACCGTCTAACGTAACTTACTTAATACTATCAATAATTGTTAATAATTATATTATTCCACCCATTTTTATTTGATTAAATTGCATGTACATGAGTGACAGATATTAAGTGCTAAATATATTTCATTTATATACAAAAAACATATTGACAGCTGATATAAAAAGGTGCCATTTTCAATTTGATCGATCATTTATAAACGGATACTGCGTAGGTGAGCAACAATGCGGTCTGCAATACAATCGTCGATGAATTGAATCAACACTTCGAATAAATATCAAGTAGTATTATTGAGTCATTTGAATTTTTCTAATTGAATTACAGGAGATTATTTTTTTACATTCTAATAATTTTAAAAAATGCAAAGAGGCGTGGATGACTAATCTGAAAGAGATTGCTTGATAATTATGGGTTAATGCTTAACAAAATTGAAGAGTATCTTCCAACTATAAGGATTACTTTAACAATTAACTATGGAATTAATCGAAACTGTCGGCTGTACCGAATAAATCCATGTATTTCACAAACGGATGTTATTGTTTCAATTTACCGCAATTTAATTGTTGGAAAATATTTTGATGTTATAGCAGTACTTTTTAATTTACTCATAATGTAATAATTTAGCGTTCGAGTATTTCGATTTGAAAGTCCGTATAGCTTATCTTCAAAGTTTTATAATATAATAGGTATATTATAATCTAGATTTCTCATTAGTGAAGCAAATCAAGTGCAGAATTATTTGTGTCTACTTTGTATGGTGGCTGTCTGTAATTTACTGCATGTCCGTCGCTATATGCAGTGTTTCGTCCATTTATGGTTAATTATTTCAGAAAATCGATTGCGCCTGATTTATACGAGTCTCTCCTAATAAAATTGATTGGTTTTCCATCTAGCAGAGTAGCGGAAAACTCATAAATTCAACCCACAAGGCGAGACATCGCCGTTGCAATTTCACTAGGTGGTTTGATGAGAGAATTTACGGCTGTTGGAGAAGCATCTTTATTGGAGACATACAACACCTCCACTAAAAGGGAATACCGTAGTGTCTTTATTGGAAAAACATAACTAAAGGGCACACAGCTTTACGACTGATGAGATAGTTAAAGCCTTTAACGGGCCACCGTCAATCACTTGCACCTCAAACAGGACATATTAAAAGCCTTTCCCTTCACACACATTGTCGTGTCGTTTACATTGAGGCTAGTTAAATATTATTTTTTCACTCCATAGTGACAGGGCATCGAGCGTGATAATGCAAATATAGAAATCCGACTCGGTCAAAAAATAAATAGCGAAGCCAAATTGTCAAAATGTCGGCCGCGAAATCCTCAAATCACATCGAGCACGGTATGACAACGGAGAGAGTAGTCAATTACAAAAAGAACTAGTTTATTATGATGTGGTTGACATCGTGAACTATTTAGTCCGCGACCTTTTCACTAATACAATTTGACCCGCTCCAATAATTACGGTTTAGTTATTTGTGCTTCGTTAGGCACTTCGATTATCGACTGATTTAACTGTACGGTGTATTGTAATAATTGTTTATTTGGTGCAGTAGTACACATTTTGTAAAGGGTGGTCGTATTTGGCATACTGATTTAGTTATGTCTTTGTCTATAGTTGACAAAGTTAGCTACCTGTGTGTATATGTCCCTTGTTACCGGTAACAATCAGTTGTCCGAGTCTGACATAACATAACCATGGACATGGTATTCAGAAGTCAGCAGCGGTCACCCGCCCACGCACAGGTGATCCCCATCTAACAATACTTTACTCCTCTATATACCGACTAGCACAAACATAAACCACATTACAACTCCTCTATTCAATTCGACTCATGTCCGACTGTCTGCCGGGTAATTTGATAACTACAATCGACAGACGATTCACCACGGTATTTTCATCATTAAGATAAAGCATCAATGATATTGAGAATTTCAAATGATTACCGTGGAATGATTTTAACCCCTCATAAATACTAACTTTGGTAATACAGTATAAGCAAACATATATCAATATTTTTTTTAACCCAAACATTAAACAAGAAAAGTGCATTAACAATTTATTGTCTTTTTGGTGGTTTATCAATAATAATAAAAATAGTGAATCGATGCACCAATTAATTAATAAACTATATACAAGATGGACTAGAACTAACTGAGAATATTAAGGGTCTCATAAAAATAAGTGAAAAAAATATTAAATATCGCTCGTGATTAATGGAATCAATCAGGTGTTTCTATCAAATTCGAATTATTAAATATCGTTTTGCTACGTATCTGTTAAAAACGCCATGAATGAAGTACTAAATGTTTTTATATATTTTTCTTAAAATATAAAAAAAAAGATATTTTTGTGATATTCTCAAAAAGCAGTATTTATTGAGAGACTCGTTGTGTTCAGCATGAAAATTCAACCTTCATCTGAATGGAAAAATAAACAACTTTAAAGCAAAAATGAAATCAAAACTCAAAATATACCTATTCTATTAAAAACCAAGCAGAACATAAAAAAGCACAACCCCCAAAAATATTTTCAATTAATTCAAGTCGATCGTATATATGATAAACCCATAACTGAACCTCTTTATTTTACAGATATACTTTTTAAACAATTTATA
>JAGTTH010005272.1:0-59019 GCA_022606485.1 Agraylea sexmaculata
CATTATGAAGATCCTCGTACTCTTCCCGAGTCCCGAGTCCCGACACACGAGGACTTCTTCCCTGTAATCTTCAATACTTCTTCTACACTCGGCTGTCTCACTCTGGCCCACTCTATTTGTAGCTGCAACAGAGAGATGTGTATTGAGATTGCTTTGTTTATTCTTCACCAGAGATTGTCCGTCCGATAAAAATGTCAATGGAGACGTTAGTTTTATTGCCGGTGGTCAGCCATTGTGTTCCTTGGATCCTTTTTTCCTCTCATCTCTTCTCTGCTGACCGATCAAATGAAACGCATTCCGAATGCTTTTAATGTGCTCACATTGTATTAACGCCGGATGATTCATATTATTTGTATAATACATTTATACCATACCTCTTTGACATTGGTATTTATTAGTATTGGCTTCTACATCAATCATTCAATTTGATCATCGTCATTTATAGCGCAACAATTCACAAAAGAACACGCATTTTCCACACAAGCAATTCCATTTTAATTTATTAAATTAGGGCATTGTTCCTTAAGCTTGGGATTCCTAGGCGTGCGTCGCCGTAAACGTACACCGTAAAGACGGTTATCGAGTTGCTTTGCCGTGCTTTTAATCATTGTGTAACTAAGTCACTCTACTATCGTATTTACGGTGTACGTTTACGGAGACGTATGACTGGGAATCCATTACTGTTTAGTGAATATGCGTGCAATTTTTCGTACTATTTTTTTTTGTAAATATAAAAGTTGACACGGCGATTGATGAAGACCAAAAAAAAACAAAAGATAAACTCTACAATATACAATTTATTATTATCATCTGAAAAATAAAAACGAACTCCAAAATAAAGCAAATATTGTTTATGTTGACCTAATTTTTCAAAATATAACACAAGGTGAACTTGAACTAACTGAGAATATTTTAGGGGGCGGTGGAGTATCACAAGAATAACTGAAAAATTACTATACAGAAGTGACTGTCGTTTGTGTATTGTGTCTGTTAAATACGTATTTAATATTTTATTTTCGCTTCTATTTGCGTAACCCTACTACCTCCTAAAATATTCTCAGTTAGTTCAAGTCCATCCTGTGTATACATTTTGAACAAATAATTAGTTAGTACAAACAATTTTTGCGTTATTTGCGAGTTCGTTATTATTTTTCAGTCTCTTGATCAGATTGTCAATATGATAATAATAAATTGTGGGCAATATTTGTGTAGTACCTACTAATCGTTCTGTGAAATATTTTGACTAATTCGTACCCATTTAATGGGCTATTGATCGGATAATTAAAAAGGAACACAATGGGAACGGGCGCGTTGGAATTAATAAAAAAGACGTTGTTGAAGTGGCGGGCGGTCCTGTTTCTAGGAAAGGTTTTGGTTTATATGTATGATGATGTTTATAAATGAAGAGTGAAAGGGGACCGCCTTGACTAAGCATAAATAGCAAAGACCAGGCCACCCCGTATTATATGCCTTTGACCGCCCACAGCCAAATTCACTTGGCAAATCGTCCTCCAGGAATCCCTCACGCTTTTTACGCACCTCGTCTCATTCATCAGAAGGTTACCTTTACAACAATTAATTTACATTGCTCTTTGACCTACTATTTAATAATTTATTCAATTATAATACATTTGTAGGCTACTTAGGTTAGAGCGGAAGATTCTTAGGAGGATCTTGGGTCCTGTTCAGGAGGCACCGGGACTATTTAGAATTAGACGGAACGATGAGATTTACTCATTATATAAGAGCGTGAACGTAGTGTATTAGGGCTTTAACATTAGGTTGGGTTAAAGAGCAGGAGGGATAGTATCGGAAATACTATCCAGCAAGCCTGTGGGTAAGAGAAGGCAGGGTAGACCTAGGCTAAGGTGGGCGGACGAGTTCTATAAGGTAGTTAGGAGTTTAGGTATTAATAACTGGAAGAGCATTGGTTCATCACTGAACTGGAGTGCTTATGATGATGATGATGATATTACATTTGTACACGGTTGAGTCTAAAAACAGGGATTCATGACACGTAGACAACAATTGGTGTGACAATCTTTCTGGCATATGCCTAATAATTACTTGGGATTTGGAAGCAGGTATCTTTAAATTAATTTCTATCTCAAATCACTTAAGTAACTAAAACAGGAAAAGTCTCACTCAGCGTTTCTTGTATAAATAAATATTATGATTATTTTTTTTCGAATATTCATTGAAATAACTTTATAGGCCCGGCCAAACAGAACGCGCGAAATACGTTCGCAGCGAACTGTCAACGTTTGAAAATATATGAAACTCCAAAATATTTTCACCCGTTGACAGTTCGCGGCGAACGGATTTCGCCTGGCCATATAGTATGTGTATATAATTTTTAAAATATATGTGGTTTTACACTTATTAAAATTAGAATACCTACTTTGTTGTCAAAATCGTTGGTTGTGATTTTGTTTGAAAATTCCCTTGTTTTATATTTAGGGTAATTTTATGTTAATCGGCACTTTTGTGCAATCAATTGGTTATTGCACAATAATGCAGGACTTGCTGAATTTTAACTCTTGATTTAAGTAACATACGTCACAGTAAACGTACACCGTAAATACGATAGTAGAGTTACTTAGCTACACTTATGATCAGTTTTTTGTTAGTTAATACGTCGTCTAAGCCGCGGGCGAGGCACTGATTAACAAACAACCGAACAAAAGTACATTACCGTCTTTACGGTGTACGTTTACGGTGACGCACGCCTAGGCATCCCAAGCTTGAGGAAACCAACCCTTAGACTTTGAGTATATTAAAGGGAACTAACTGCATGTAAAAAATAACTCCATCACGCATTGTCATTAATTGATTCAATTGTACAGTTAGATTACTTTTGTATAATATATTTTTAAATTGTTACTATACTGTTATACCCGTTATGTCGTCGCGGTGTGTCAGGATGGAATAAATAACTCAGTGGGATATTAATAAATGAAATCATTAGTTGTATCCGTATAAATGGATAGTTAAAATAGAGCTAGTCACACATAGAAGGAGGTCGATATTAAAACAATAATGTGAAGGCGTTCACGGTGTGCGGTTGTTCTTGTTGTATTTTTTGTGAGCCCCTCTCAGCATCGAGCCAGGTCCTTTTGTTGGGGCAGACAACCTGTTTGAGCCCACTTGGTCGCCTAATTTATGAGGACCGCAGAAAAATGGTATCGAAGTGTATCATCTCAGCGGGGGCCCATTGTGGATGAGGGCGAGGGGCCAGGGGCCAGCTTCGGGATCAGCTCTCCACCTTGTCGACCTTTATAACTTATTCAATTTACTACCGGCCCCAATGTTTATTTGTCACAGAACACAATGCGATGACGAATCGGATGTTGGCGCGCGTCATCACCGCGGATTAAGTGCTTTAACCTTTTATTGGCCACTGTCACAACTTGACCGCATCCTCAAACAAGCCGAATCTAATCGAATATTACACACGTTCACATCACTAACCCTTTCGAATACAAATAGCAGTCCCAGGTAACCCAAGTTCGAGTAATACCCCAGGTGTTTGTATAAAGAGGTAATTGATTCAGGTATATTCATATTGGGATTGAATTCGCGCACCTGGTGATCCCTTTTCCACCAATTCTGCCACCTACAGAGTTTGTGTAGGAGCGACCTTTTATGGAAACATATAAAAGGTTGTCTCTTACAATTTACTTAATTTTATTGTAGCGCCATCTGGACAGCGCAGATATGCATTTATGCACTTCCAGCTGGCCGCTAACAGCTACCGCGAACAGCTACCATCCCGCGTCCTTCCACTTGTCACTTGTGTCACGAGCCTCGGACAGGGATCATGCCGCTGACAGGCCTCCTCCTTTGTATATTTAACCTCCAAATAAACACTGGCCAGTGACTCTCATCTTTTATTTCTACACTGATACACTGATACTCACTGATACTCTGGACCAACAATCATGGGGGCAACTACCCGTTCCCCATATTATTTTATATTATTTCTCTGTTTTTATATATTTATTTGCGTCGCAAGGAGTTATTTGAGAGAATCTTATTCTGAGAGGATTTTTTAGACACAACAACGTGTTAATTGTCTTTCGTTGATTTAAACTATTACGAGTCACACAGTTCACTAATTAATAGTCTCAGTATTTAACTTACACACCAGGAAAACAGGGTAAATCTGGATCGGGATTTTATTAATATTATTCCCGACCCTATATGGCAGCCGTCGTGGATTTTTTTTAACTATTACCCTAAAATATGTCTGCATGCAAGTCGATCATATCCCCCGCATTTATAAATTTAATATAACCATTTTTTTAAATTGCATGAAGATGATATGTAAGCACGTAAAATTCTCATAATGGAATAAAAATAATTTAATTGAAAACTGTCGCCCTTTCAGAAATTATGTTGCTTCATGTTTGTTACAATAACTTCAAATCTTTCATTGTTCTAAATTAGTAATTTAGAAAAATTTCCTTACTACCCTCAATTTTTTTTAATATACATAAATTTATACATATTAATATAATAGGTACTATAATTTACTTTGCACTTTTGTTTTAAACTAGTATGCAATTAAATAAATAAATATTTCAATTTAATACTTGTATATACGTGTACTACCCCACGTGTATTGACTACTGAGTACTGATATACTTTACAAATATTTGACGGCCACGATAAATTATATTTTTAAAGATTTATTTATGGAAGCAAGAGGGGTTGCTTGCCTCCCTCTGGAATGATTAATTGAAAAAAAAAAATATTTTGCCCAACTAGAAAATTTTCTACAGGCGGCGATAGAATTATTTACTTAAGCATTATTTACATGTATTAATTAATGAAAAATAATTTAAGGGAAAAGGTATATTTATTTTTACATGCTTGGTTTTTAATAAGCAATTTATCAATGTTAAGCTAAATGGCATGTATACATAGCAAGTTCTGAAGGCTATTCGTGCATTTCCCATGGGAACATCAATGCACAAATAAAATCGTTGGCAAACATTATTAGTAAGGTGTTCCTCATGAAGGTACACTAACCATTAGCACCTTTTATAGGACTGGTCTTCATTGACACTTGACCACCTGATAAAATTACAATTCAATGCATAATATAATAATTCTTATTGAAAATCCACGTCGCATTTTAACTGCGCATCATAAAATGGGGCTCTATTTTATTTGATATATTTTTTCACCTGTGAACTAACTTTATACTCTGAGTCTACAAAAATGTGAGAGATTTATGGGGGGAGACTAATTATCTTTATTTACACAATATACTCAAGTAGTTAACTTTTAAAAAACATAACCAGTTCTTTGTTTCACTCCTGTGAATATAATTTTAAGAGACATTATGCTCATATCAACAATAAAATATTTAGAAATGATAAAAAGTACTTGTACAAAAAATCGCTCTTTTTCTTATGTGAGAAGTGAATTATGGAAAATCACAAAAATTGTATTCCTTATGTGCTGATATTTGGAATGCATTAATTGATTTTAATCCTTGAAATGCACATAATTTGTATGTTTTAAATCAAATCAAATCAATTCTGAGGTTTAAAAATATACTTTGTGGTAATATGAACAAAATCACCGAACCTTTACCTAAATCAAACTACATTTATTGAAATATATAATGTGCTTTTCCAGGATTTTCACACCTATAAAAATGCACCTAAGATATATCTAATAATATCTGTTACACGTGAATTGTTAGTCCTCATATTTGTAAATGGGTTTTTTACCATACTTTTTATAAATCGGTATTACCTTTCATATCAAATAAAAATGAAAATTGTTATTTATAGGTAAAAAAGATTCATTCATGTTAGTTATAGGTAAAAAAGATTTATATTCTCTGTAAACCTAAGTCTAATTCCTAAGATTTATTTGTATTATTAATTAATTTAAAGTTTATACTTTAAGAAATTGTATGACATACAAATTATTATATGGAATTATATGAAATTATTTCTGTCTTTTTGATGCATTAATTGACAAAATTAAATATTTTCACATGCACAAGCATGACCAAATAATTTATCTTAACAATTTACTTTATCTTAACAAATTACTACATGTATTATTAAGACAATAATACTAATTGAATCGTATCCTCTTAAAAATAGTTGTTACTTTTGTAGATATGCGCCACTAATCACGTTGCCCTCAAAATGCAGTACTTCAAGGGAAGAGCCGTAGTCGAGTAGGGTTTTGTACAAAAAATAGATGATTTGAGTTTGTCTTTTATTTGCAAAGGCCGACCCGACGTCACAGTGGATGGACTAATTAGACGCGAGAATTGCATGCCGATTCCGGTGGGTGGTTTGGCGGTCCATTGAGAAAGAGATTAAAAAAAATATAGCGATGGAGGACTCCTCCTAGCAATAAAAGATTCGGCTTTGCACTAATGGCGGCCGATGGACAGGTAACAATCTCCTCGAAATTGGCGGGAGGAAGACGAGACAAGGCGGCGCTCTTTGATACCATCGGGCTGTTGTCCTGCTACTTCCACTCCTCGACTAACTTCCATCATTATATCTTCATTCATAATTAATCATAACTACTCTTCTATATTATTTTAAGCTTGGACTACAGTACGTTCATTCTAACAACAGTCCGTGCACTTGTAGTTTCACAAAGGTGTGAAAGATACATTGACCAGCGCAATAAATAGCTCATAGCCCAGTCAAATTAGGGTTTTACCTCGGAATTTGAGCAAATAATTTTGCATACACCTTTATATCGATATTCTAAGGGTGGTATGAAAAATCGAAATGAAAAAATAAAATCAGGTCTAAGCTCAAATTCCGAGGTTTGGCCCTTTTTATTCCTAATTTGACTGGGCTATCAGGGGATAAGACACTGGGCTACAAATATTGTATTCATGGGTTGAAATCCTGCAAAGTCACATTTTTTTAAATTGATTTGATCGGTTATTACGAGTGGGAGATCGGGAATAATATAAATAAAATCACGATCGATCATCTTGATCCAGGTTTACTCTGATTTCCCGGATTATAAGGTAAATACTGATTGTTAAGTCGGTGACCTGTGTAACTAGTAATAGTTAAGATCATCGACAGACAATTAACACGCTGTTGTGTATATAAAACCCTCTCAAAAAAGCTCTATCAGAGATGTATGCTCTCTGGTTATACAAAATATACTGTAGTCATGGGTTCAAATCCCGCTCATCTTAAAAAAAAAGATTAATTTGATGGCTTATTACGACTGGGAGTTTAGGTTTAATATTAATAAAATCACGATCGATCGTCTTCCCCAGGTTTACTCTCATTTCCTGGATTGTAAGGTAAATACTGAGGCGATTATTAAGTCGGACAGAGCCGCTCTGTCGGTGACCTGTGTAACTAGTAATAGTTAAGATCACCGACAAACCATAAAGACGTTGTTGTGTCTAAAAACCCTCTCAAAAAAAGCTCTATCAGAAATGCAAGTTCTCTGGTATTCCAGACGACTGTTTTCTCTTAATAATAATTTAAAAAAAAGAAATACATACTTATTAACATATTTTATCATTATGTAGTGGTTAAATAAGTACCGGCTGTGTTGTGCCAAAATTAGACGACTTTTTTTTCACTAATTCGCCATTATCTCAAAACTATGAAATGTGACTTAGTGCATTTTGGTAGCATACCCTCGATATTTTGTCACACGTTTTGTGAAACGTACAGAGTATATTATTTTTCGTCCAATTTTGGCACAACACTAACGATGGGTGATTCTTAGAATAATGTATGTAATAGATCACAGAAATTATTGATTTTTGTTTGGTTTGTTTCATTCTTCGAATTTGTTATTTAAAACATGTTTGATATTTTACATATTCTTTTCTAATAAAAAAATAAATTTCCGGTTCACGCCACAAAACTACACCAAGAGACCATTCATGAATTTTAAGAACTTATTGACTTTAACCAATAAGAAGCATTCGAGCAATTCTAAATAAAATTATTGTGTTAAAATAATATTATTATTAAACTACATATTTTGAAATCTGGCAACTGACATCATTTGGGAAAGAGTGGAGTTAAATACTAAAAAAATCCAATTTTAATTCTTCAAATATTGATTACAACAGATTCTCTTAAAACTAAGTTGTAATATTTGATTATTAAAATATCGTAAATTCGTTTAGTTGTCCTGCATCTGCTTGATGTTACAAAATGCTTCGATGTTACAAAATGACTGTTTCATGTACCAAAAATGATAAAAGAACGTTTTTCTGCTTTAACTCTTTGGATTTGGGAGCTTTTCAGTCCCTCAATTAATAAATTTAAACTTGACGTACGTGAACTTATTCTTAAGTTTTATATTTACTTGCTATTTATTCTTATAGTATCTTATAGTATTGCACAATAAATCTCTTATTGAAATCATACCAAATAAGAAAATTGTCCTTTATTATATGAAAACTTGGGTTACCAAATTGGGTATTCATGAGTATGTTGGTGATTGACCACTCGGTTATTTATATAATATTGCTTCATCATTATTATTTTCATTTGGCCATGAAACAGCTTATAATATAGTAAGTATACCTATGTAAATGTTCACATTATTTATTTGTGTGTATTATTGTCCAGGGGATATAAATAATAAGTTGACATATTTGTATATTGATGCGACATGACAGAGAAGCACAGGTAGTTTATTCTGGCGGTGAACACAAGGAATTTTCAGTTACTCTTATCTCTGCTTTGTACAACTTGCTTGCTTCTCCTTCTTATCTAAGAATACCGTAAATATGTCAGATAACAATCTGTTCTGTCATTGGGACAGGTACACCTTTTATTTCATATTTACTTGCCTAGGGAACACAGGGGTTTATAATTTTACCATTATTTATACGAATGGACACACACGAGGAATGCTCACAGCTTTTCTAGATAACTACTTCAGAACAGAGAAAGTATTCTGTATCGTATTTCATAAATAAACAGTTAAAATTATATAAAATATATGTATATTATTTTTAGAGCTTATCGGTGATAATTCTATTGGCGATTAACATAAAAACATATCTACAAAAATCCGTTTTTGAGTTAAATGAAGCTTATTTATATATTATGTGAAAACGCATGTCATATATTTTAATAATTGCATGGTCAAATTATAACTGTATATTATATGGCATATTAATTTTTCAAAAAGTTTGCTTTTCAACATGTTAATTTGATGATACGTTTTTGTGTTAATAGCCCAAGGAATTATAAAGATTTTTTTCCATACTATAATTTTCTTCTAATCAGTTGACATTGAAATATCACACATTTAAAGGATTATCCTCTAATTTTAACATTCTATTTAACCAATTTGTCTATGGGAAACGACAAAAAATACCGCGAACATCTTTGATTGATGAAAATCGATGACTGACGTTAACTTTACACATTGGTGAAATTTCATGTAACTTTATTATGAATAATGTTACGATAAAACCAAAAAAACAAAGTTTGTAAAAAATCGAATTTCAAATTATAATTCACGTAGAAACGTCACTATTTTCCTTCGTTATACGAATGAATTTTCGATTAGAAATATTTTATAAATATAAATATACCTTTTTATAAACACAACATTTGAATATCTTAAGCTTTATATTACCCATGCAGGCAGTGTTTGGTATAAATATGAATTATATTATAGATACTTTATTTGAAATGGCCCATAATGATCATATAGATGAGACGAGTTTTCATACACGTATAATTTTGTATTGATACTGAAACACATAAATAAGCATTTTCGCTGCTGAATAATAGTCTGGACCGACTAACACCCTTACTTATAAAAGGATTCTGCATTGAGATGGGAACAGATATCTAATCACCTAATGGGGATTCAAACATGTTAGTCACACCAAAAAGAAACAGAGAATTCGCACATTTTGGACATATTTGCCGACAGGTAGTTATTTAGAATGGATCACACACGCATACTGGTCATTTAAATAAGTCTCAGCTCGTTTTTTATTATTAGCAGTTAACATAACTCTATAACAATTTAATGATACACATTCAAAGGATAGATATGTCAAATTATACACTACACACCAACAGGATGCAATTCGCAAACAACGATTTATCAATGAAACTACCAACCCCAAAATGTTATACGAAAAAATGGGTATATTTCTACTAATTCTATAATGGGGGTCGAGATTTTTCCTCAATGTACTTAACTCTCCCATTTATCAAATGTTTATGATTATAGCCCTTGTTTAGTGACAGTTTGATTATATTATTGTGGCTGCATTGATAAAGTATTACAATATGTATCGAATTTTATCATTATTGTCATCGATAATCATATTCGTTATTAACTGACGCTTTGAATTCTGTAAACTTACCTTTAAAGTAATTGATTAATAAACCCATAGGTTAGGTTAGAAGCGAAAATATAATAACAAATTTTTATCATGACAAATAAATTATATTTATCGTCATCTCAAAATCTAAATTTATTCGGTGCTATTCATACTTTGTTTCTTATGTTTGTATATTTTATATCAGTTGCGATATACCTGACTTCAATCAGAGACGTTCGCGGGTTTTTAGCTGACAAAATTAAATATAATAACACACAAGTAGAATTTTATATTATCTTTAATGTCTTTTGGTTGGTTTCTTCAACAGTAGGTAAACCTAACCTAACCTAACTCGAGAATTGGTTTCTACTATTGATTGCACAAAAACAACTCTCGAGTTAAGTAACTAATTGTTTGTAAAATTGAAATAAAAAACAATCTTTAAAACTCGTCCTCTCTATCTAGGTCTGGTCTAATTAATAATACCCGATTCCGAATTAGATGTGGCTGATTCATTATATTAAATTTAAGAAATCTTAAGAACAACTAAGAGTAGTATTTACGACAGTTTGAGTGTCACGTGTGTTCAGGTAGGTATATGTATTTTTTTGTTAAAAACTATTCCTCCACTTGGTGGTTGACCGTTGCACGCCATTATGTTAAAAATATGAATTGGTTTCTTCCGATGGCTTAATATTATAAGCTATTATAAACAGGGGAGACATCAATCAATCACGAGGATGGTTTGACAACGAGTCTCGCTTAAAAAATATCATTTTGGACGGTCGTAATAATATGTTTCCATGTTTTTGGAATTTCGACCGCCGCCGACCGCAACGTCATCTTTTCGAGGGGAGAACAATAATGTGGAAAAAATACCACATTCACAAGAACAAAAGCGGACCATCGTCCAAATGTATATAATTATTGCCTCCATGATGCATTTCTATGAATCTTCGACAAATTAATACTTCGATTTCGGCAATGCAATTTGAAAATTGATGCAACCCTGAATTAAGCGATCACCGAAAGGTTATTATACTGTAGATGCACAACTATCGAACGCCACTAATAATTATTGAATAAATAAACTCAACTCAAGCAACTTGTTCCTTAACTTAGCACTAACTCACTATTTTAAATTTACAAATACATTTCAGTATGAAGCTCAAATTTATTGTGAATTATGATAGTAAGATATTGCGGTTTAGGGATGAAAGGACGAGGGTAGGGCAACCAGGGTGGGCGGAGTTAGTGCTCTGCTATTGGTTGATTTAGTGAACGCCCCTCGAGGGCGACGCCCAGGATTTTCATATTTTTATTACTCTTATTTTGACACCTTATTGTATACTGTCCTCAATATTCTTCAAAAAACCTCAATAAAATCACAAATAATTAATTTCAAAGTATCAGCACGTTGTATATAAGTCTTATGTACCTATTTTATAATAAAAAATAACTCCTTAAATTATATTTTATTTGTAAATGAGTCATCTACATATATTTTTAATCATAAATAATAATATTTTGATGATGAAAAATTACCAAATATTATATAATACTTCTAAATCATATTCTCAATAATTAAAATAGAGGAAAATTATTTAATAGATTTGGAAGCTTTTGATTTTAAGCGTCTAAATTATTTATCTAATGTTTGGGCAACTAGATATTTCAAAACATTCATTAAAATGAAATAAAACCCAATTCTATGCAATAAATATCAAATACTTTATGATTATACTTAATTTATAAGAACTGAAACTGAACTCACGCATATTTATTATAAATTACATAAAATCACCTCATTACAAATAGGTGAATACCAATTAAATAAATAATAAATAAAAATGTAGGGTATTTTTTACATGTTTTAAATATTTTTTAAATAATTTACAATAAATCTCAATATTTAAAGTAGGATATTATTTCGCTACTAGTTTATTGCATCTTTGTGATTAGGAGTACTTTGTTTGACTTTGTAATTTACATGTTTTTTTTTTCAATAAATCAATAAGTGCATCTATACATATAAATGATAAAATTATGATGATGTTTTTTTTAAATTAAATAACAAAATAGCAAAAAAATATTTCAACAAATAATAAAATAATCACCAGCGTAATGGCTAAGGGGATAAAGCGACTGTCTAAAAACATTGTGGCCATGGAATCGAATCCTTGTTCCAGATTTACTATGATTTCCTGGATTGTAGGGTAAGGCTGCGGTGATTGATTATTAAGTCGGTTACCTGTGTAACTTGTGAGTGTTAATATAACCGATAGACAGTGAATTAACACGTTGTTGTGTCTAAAAAACATTCCGAAAAGCACCTCGGGTGTATATAAATATATAAATGATTGTTGTTTTCATAAACGTAGTTGGCTACAATGTGGCACAAAGTGTTCGGCCATCGAAGAGATGAGAAGAAGGCAGAGCAATGTTGATGGGGATAGGGCATGGAGATGTTGGAGTTTTTATTGCGGTGCACAGAGTTTATTGTTATTAGAGTTTGGAATGTGTGGGTCTCGCGATTTTTCATTAGCCGTCTGCGTTGTTGGCTGGTTGGTTACGATGGTTTGTTTTGTTGTGTCGAAAATTATATGCAGGTTGATGGTGCACATCGCGGGTGGCCTTCTCTACCATCACCATCGTCATCATCATCACCATCACCACCACCATACACCGACAACAACCACGCCTCGTCTTCCTGCCATCATCATACTGCCATACCTCGCCTCTCCTTACATAATACCTTCTTAATTCAATTTGGAAATAACAAGCTGTCAAGTCGCTATACTAGATCATTACCGCCCAAACAGACATCGAGTTAAACAATGAACCGAATCATACGACATGTCACTTGCTGAAACAACATGCTACTTACTAACATAATATATGAAAGCTTCAATACTACATCTACATTCATTACACTAAACTGAGTGATGATTGCATCATTATATAGGCACCTAAACTAGAGCAAGAGAAATTAAGGTAACCTTGGTTAAATTTGGGGCAGCTTTATAGTTAAGAGTTTAGTTATTACTAACTAAACGGACGTGACCTACAATGGGACAATAGGATTGTTGAAGATGATGATGATGATCATTATTTATTTATTATAATTTTAGCTATGGTATTTTTTTATACATGATGACAAACTACTCTTATGTAATATTATCACAGAGGTGTTTTTAGCAGCTCTCTGGAATGCTTCCAGGGTTTTTATTATCATAATGTGATATAATTATAAGCATTTTAAAATACGCATTAAAAGGTTGCATATCAGTGGAGTTTGGAGTGATTTTAATTCACTTTTATGCGTTTAAGGAATAAATATTATAAGGACGCATTGTGTAAATATTGAGCTTTAATCATAAAAGAATTTTTCAGGAATATTTTGAAGATTAATAAAGGTATACAGCCTCAAATAGGATCAAGCAGAAGTTGCATGTGCAAGATTAACTAACATAAGAGAACTAAAAAAAGAAATGTTTTTGATGATGATGAGACGACAATTTTACATAATCAAGTACTGAAAAAAACCTCCATGTACGTCAGTTTTGCATCTTACCTAAACTGGAAATCGCTTATAAATTTATGGATACCTAAATCGTTAGATTCTTTAATTAAAATCAGTCAACCAACTTTGACTGGACAAATACCTTCGATCTTCAGCTGGTTGGGAAACTGCATAGGTGAATTATCCGTTTATTACTTGTGGGTATTAAATATGAGTAAGAATATGTATTATATAAAATAATGTATGTTAGGGTTGATTAATATCTGTGGTATTTCGTAACAAAGTTAGGAGTTTATGATGGTTTTTATAATTTCATTACAAATGTTTCGAGTTTAAGCCTGATAAGTTAATTTAAAGCGAATATACATAATAATTACTGACACCCTATATTAACTCACCCGTTTCCAATACTCGTTTAACTTTAGTATGAAGAAGGCTCAGGGAGCCGAGCGTTTGCAAAAAAAAAAAAAAAAAAGCATTTGAGCAATCAGGGCGCGATAAAAGAGGTATTCGACGGAGGTTCGACTGAGTCCGCATTGTTTAACTTTTATTGTCGGCAAAACATCAACAGGCCAAAAGGATAAGAGGAAGAAAAAGACATAACGAACAAACCGAAAAGTACCACAGTCCAGTCCTCTTTTCTCTTTGTTGGCGTACTCAGCTCGTGGGATTTCAAAAGTCAAAAAGAGAAACACGCGCACATAACAAGTCTCGGCTGGAATCCCCCTTCTTTGTTTTTATTTATATTTAGTGATTGTTATTTGTTTTAGTGGCCGCTAAGTGAGGGTGGACGGATGGATCCGTAATAATGATTAGCTGGCCCTCGGGCTGGACCTTATCAATTCTTAACCAATTTGAAGCCGACACCCTATCTCCACTACGCTTTTCAAACGTCACAAGGCTATCTTATATTTCTTTCAAAGTCCTGACTTGCATCTGTATTTAGGTACACACCCGTCGGGAATGAACCTTTGAAAATATATTATTTAATTACTCATCCGTATACCACCCACAAAAAAATATGTATTTATTTTTCCGGCTCGCCCTGTAATTTATTAATAATAATATTTTGATATGATAATAATTAATTAGAGTGGTATATAGTCATTAATGGAGGAGGCAGACGGCCTGTAGCCACCCAGCGCCTCAATGTCTACGACCTGTTCCAACATTGTTGTAAGCCTGTATCACAATATACAGACATATTTAATTTATTAATAATAAACTTCATACATCAGTATGCCTAGTAGTTTTATATGCACACAACCAAAGACTATCAAGATTTAGGCCTCGAAACAGCTTTGTATATAATATATAACTATGCATTTATTATATACTAAATATGATTATGAATGGAATCATTTATTATCAAAATATATTTGGAGCTCGTAAATAGTGATGTGATTATTTTGCCCCTGAAGGTAGGCAATCGTCGAAACCCATCAGTCATTTCATTTCGAACTGATTTATTGTGAAAACTGAAAAGCATACTTGATTGAATCAGTATTATTTATCTATTTCAAATAAATAATCATGTTCCCACGAGGTATAAATAAAATATTGTTTTGAACGGTATTTTAAATATGTATAAGATATATGAAATTTCTCTCTGAAAAACCATATATCGAGGGTACACTGCCAAAATGCATCAAAGTCATATTTTATCGTTTTGATATAATGGAAAATTAGTGAAAAAAGTCACAGTCTTAACAGAACTATAAATTTATGCTATATATTTGAACAATTTACAATGTGGTAAAAGTCAATGACTTCTTTTATCTTATAAACACAATTATAAAAAATACCAAATATAACACAATTATAAAAAATACCTCTATTTTAACCACCAGAAACTAAGAATGTAAATTTGACTTAATAATTTTTTTTCTCCCGAAATATTGATGAAACGACGTGCGTTTTGGCAGTAGATAAAGTAATAAAAAACATATATCCCATATATCAAAATCGTCAAAATATGACTTAGTCCATTTTAGCAGTATAACCTCAATATAGTTATGCATAAATGACTACTGTTGATTTATATACATAATATTTAATAATATATTTACTTTACATTTTATGATAATTGTTATTTTCATTCAAAGATTAAACTCATAAAATGTTCGTCTATTAAATAAAATTGATGATTCAACATAAAAATTTCTCTCGTTATTAAAGTATGTCTGACATGTTTTAATATGGTTATAAAAACAGTTTAACGATCTATCATTGAAGTTATAATATGAACAAGTATCATCGTTAAGTTCAATTGAATCTATTGGAACCGGTCATTCTTTACTTATATTATACCCTATTTGATATTAATTAAAATACGTTAATATAAGGTAGGTATATACTTTTCATGATTTTAAGTAGGTATTGAATAAAATTTAAAAATCCGAAATATCAATCTAAATATATACATAGATCGGATTATTTTTATTTCACATTATAATAACTATTACCATATTAAACTTATTCTTGAATTTTCATTTTGTTTCTTTCTCTATTTTATTATATCATTATTAATTATTGACAAGTACAATAATAATATTAGGCTCTATGAACTGAAATACTGTTATATGTCTCAAGCTTATTATAATTATCCATCATATTTACTGTATAATAAATGCATGTGGGTAATATGAAAATATTTTTTATACTTTCGCACTTAATATGTATTTAATATCTGGTTTGTTTAAATTAAGTCAATTTTATTACATTGTACCAGAACTATGTAAAACCTGTTTCTCAGTCATGAATATTATATAATCATATAATGATTCTTATTTATAAATACATATATTATTATATCATACTACAGTACCACCAGAGCATTACGGGGGATCCCAAGTTGCAATGATGATAGTGCAGCACTTGTTAGTTGCAATATGAAACAGAAAGAAAGAAAAAGAAACATAAGTATTAAAAAAACAATTAAAAGATGAAGAATAAGATATGGTACAATGTAAAAAGATATTAATGAAATCTTAATAAAAACTTGTTCATGCTCTTCGTAAACAAGGGAGGGACAGATTGAACAGGTCATTATCTGTCCCTCTGACAGATCACTCATTCAAAACGCCAAAATATTGTTAAAGAGACAATTAAAGAAAACAAAATGTTTAGATTTAAATACAAATGATGTACGAAATTTTTTCACATCATCAAAACAAAATACGTTAAAAAAATATTATTATGACATTTTTTCACATATTTTTCCCAATGCGAAAAAAGTCAATTAATTATCAAATATTTTTTTAAAAATACATTTTCACGATAAGTGAAGTATTTTTTTTCAATCGTTTCAATTTTTCCTCAGAATAAAATGCGTTAAAGAATATTATTAAGACAAGCTTTTCCGAAAATAAATAACAATAGTATCGAGTATACTTAAATGCTAATGCATGGATTAATTCATCATCATCATAAGCACTCCAGTTCAGTGATGAACCAAGTCTTCCCGCGCCAGCATCTTCCACTTAATGCTCCTCCAGTTATTAATTCCTAAACTCCTAACTACCTTATAGAACTCTCCGCCCACCTTAGCCTAGGTCTACCCTGCCTTCTCTTACCCACAGGCTTGCTGGATAGTATTTCCGATACTATCCCTCCTGCTCTTTAACCCAACCTAGTGTTAAAGCCCTAATAACTGCACTACGTTCACGCTCTTATATAATGAGTAAATCTCATCGTTCTGAACAGGACCCAAGATCCTCCTAAGAATCTTCCGCCCGAACCTAAGTAGCCTACCCTCTTCAGTTTTGGTAATAACCCATGTTTCTGCACCGTATGTTAGTACTGGCCTAATTAGCATTTTGTATAATTCTACTACTTAGATATCTTGATCTGAGTGCATGGATTAATAAAATTAGACAAATATGCCGTGGGTTTTTTTTGACACAACCTACCATGAATGTATGTTAGTAATAGGGGTTGTATGAAGCGACCGACCCTCCTGCAGTCGTATTGAGCTGGGGCTTGTTTATAATTATCAGTGAGGTTTTGGATGATTTCGGTGGTAATAGAGGTCGAGTCGGTTAAGTGAGTGGAGTAGTAGTGTTTAGAGTGGAATTCGTGAGTTAATTGATTAGTGTGTGTATGGGTGGTGTGTGTGGTAGTTGTATTGGAAGGAAGACATGGTTCCCGCGGAGAAGGGAATGCAGGAACACCCAGGTGGGCTGATCGTGACCTCTGCTGGTAATTCTGCCCGCTCTCTTCTTCTTCTTATACCATCACATTCTTTTTATATTCACCTTACCTTATCGACCCTGCCTTACCATCCTCACCAACAAAACAATCATAAAACAAACAAGCCCTGCTGCCAAGCCCCTCCTCTTTCTGTGCACACATACATATCTCCTCTTCCACCGCATGCGATTCTTATAACCCATTCATTTTTATACGCAAATAAAATATGTGCAACCATAATTATTCACGTGAGACACATCAAAATAACATCATTATAGCTTTAATGGATTTATATTGATTTGATACACATATACGGGGAGGACTTATGTAGAAGTATGGAGTTTCAATCCCGGAAAAATCATACAAAACTAACGTAAGATCAAGTGTCGGTTATTAAAACCGTGTAGGCTCTTTTTTTATTTTTCAAAATATTAACGCTATGAATCATCAATGTTGATTTTTTATCAGCATTTGAATGCATTACAATAATTATCAGAAGTATATACTAATAATGAATGTAAATTTACTGGAAATACAAACGATATGATTTAAAAAAAATGTATGATTTTTATGTAGAGTGACAGATAAAAGTAAGGTATCTCAAAAAAAGTGAAAAAAATATATTTTATTTAAAAAAACATTTTTTATTGATAGTTATAAAAATTAATCGAGTTTTTGGCTACCATTTTGGAATAAGCTGTTTCTGTCAAATACGAAGTATTTGATATCGTGTTTCCGCGTTTCTATTGTGTCTGATAAATTTGTCAGGAATATTTTTTTATTATTGATACAACATATTTAATGTTTTGTTATATAACTCAACATATGTACATTTTTTTATCATATCGTTTTTATATACAATAAATTTATAATGACTATTAGTATTTATTTTCCGGAAAATTATCGAAATAAATTCAAATCCTGATTAATGATTATTCATTGCGATGATATATATTTATATTGAAAAATAAAAAATGAGTCTACATAGCTTTAATAATCGATATTTGATCTTACGTTAGTTTTGTATTATTTTTCCGGAATTGAAATTCCATCCTTCTGTAATGAAATCATTATCATATACCAGACAAATCCCGGATTTGTAGTTTAGAAAGATGTATTTTGAAGCTACAAGCTCTCTTATATTTAAAGACTCAATTTTAAAATTAAACAACAATGTAAACCTTTTAAATGATAAACAAAAAGCCGTTGTATGATGCGTTGAGATTACCAATCTCAGTTATTCTCGAAATCCACATCCATTTTCCGAATAAATAAAAAAAAAACTTTTTTATTTTATCAATTTATTACATTATCATTTTTGACAAAAAAACCGTAGTTTGATTGTTGTTCTTTGTCCGCCTTAATTTACCTACATTATAATCTACGTCTCCACTACTACCACATAATTATTGTCCAAATGAAATCTACGGTATACACATACATATTGAATTTACCACAAAACTGCGGCGCTGATGATGAAATACGTGAAATCATTGATGAAATATGATTGTATTGTTCTAAAATGATTTAGGCTTGTTAGGCGGTCAAGATTAAAAAGCTAAGTGATGACCACAACCAATAATTTATGACTTTACCCTTCATCGCCTTTATTCTTTATGACATTCACAGAGGCAAATTCCGAAACGATATTTTATTTCATTCACACAATAAAACATCGAAAGCTTTTAACAATTTTATCGGTAATCTTCGCGTATCGTGCTGATGCCATTATATCGTGAATAAATCGTCGTCGGCTCACTACTTTACAATAAGATTATTTTGGATTGAATTATAATTATTACAGTGTGTATTGATTTATGCTTATCTATATTCACATTTTGCGAATTGTATTTTAAAATATTTTATCCTGTCCCCAATTGTTCAAACTTCATTTCAATTAATTTATTTAATCATTCAATTACTTGCTTCATATGATAAAATTATATTATAACAGTGGATTTTTACGGGACCTAAACACAATATTATTAAATTTTTTTTTATTATTTCTTAACAATAACTTATATCCTAGAATAAACCAATAAAAAGTTTATATTGTATATTTCAGTAAATTTGTATTAGCATTAAGAATATATTTTTCTAGTGAAGATGTATTTTCGCTAAGCATCCAAAAATAAGTTATTTATTACAAAATATTTATAAGTTAATAAAAAAAATGGTTTCAATGCATTAATAAAAATAATATATACCTATATAAGTCTGCGTAGGCTTTTATTAAGTATTTTTGACTTATACATTTTTTTTTATTATTAAGCCCTATAGGTAAGTTTAGGTAGCATATATAAAGTTGACGATGATTGTAGAGTAACCGCCAGAATTGAGATATGCCGCTAATGCCTGAGATTAGTTATGATGCAAAATTAAATCGATCGTTTGCGATATGCCAGGGGCCATTTCTGTCTAAGAAAAGCTATTTTTGTAAATAAATCCTATTATACTTAAAAAAACAATAAAAGGAGTCTCATTTAGATGATCATGGTCGCATTTAAAATATGACAAGTGGTGAAACCTTTATTTTTTTGTTTCAATCTGTCCACACCGTATAATTTAATAGAATGACTAATTTGATTGACGAATCCCATGAAATAAAAGGAGGTATTTGCCGACATGGGTCAACAATCGTGAGAAACTACGTCCACTTGAGTGTGAGTAATACAACAAGAATGACGAGCCAAGATTGATAAATGGACAATTAAAAAAGTCTAATAAAAAGCATATAAAAGCTGCACATCGGTACAAGTTAGAGCAATCATATTAAAAGTAATATTATACATTGGGGTGAATAAACAATATTAGAGAAGTATAGCTTTTAAACGGAAAAGTTAATATCATTTTAATTACACCTACTAAAATTTGAAGTTAAAATAGCTAGTTTATTTTTTAATAATATTTAAAAAAAAGTTGTTTTACTTGTTGTACTCTGATGATGTTAAACGCAGCTGCTATTGCTGTAAACATTTCGGGGGGTCATGGCTTCAACAACAGGGAGGTCTATCGATATAATGAATAGTCATATCGTTTTATCTTATCCAACTACAGTCCTATACTAAATTATTTTTTTATAAGAAAAAATGTTTTTTTTTTTGTTATAGTGTTGCCATTTCACAAAAGCCTTTGACATAAGTATGTGTACATTTTTATATTAGCATTAATTAAATGCAAATTGTGATGTATAAATGAAAATTTCCACGATGAAAAAGTTACATAAAGTTAATTATGAAAGAAAGTAACTGTAAAATGAAGCGTTAATAAATTGTAAATTGTGGTCTGACAAAGTGTGAACGTTTTAGCGGATTTTTTTTTTACTTAACTTGTGCTTCACTTAACTAAGAATTATTTTAGATCGAATTAGCTATATTTCCTTGGCATCAGTATAAATATTAGATTGGTAACTATATTATACGTTTATTTATAGTTTTAGAAGAAGAAGACATCAATAATACCTTAACGGATTTTCTATATAGTTACTAAGAAAAACACGAACGTAAAATGATAAGATTGTAAAGGGTGGTCTAGCTGAATCTGTGTGCTATTTAAGTATCTTTATGAAACAAGCATCCATAAAGTAGTTGAAGTTTATCTGTGGCGATTCCTGTGAAAAATTCCTCACGCTCATTCGTGTATGTTATCTACCGGCATTCCAATGCCGACCCATGCGACAATGGTGTGAGAAAAAACAATCAAATTTCCTAAAAAGATAACAAAGCAACGATGGGACCACCGCACATCGCCTATTTAGCAACACTGCTCTTCGCTTTTGAAAAAAACTGTCAATGTGATACAATGGCGTTGGAATCCTGTTGAAAATTCAGAGATAAATATCCCAGAACAGATAAGAGAGCGGTCCACAAATAAAGCCCTCTTATCGCCCAATTAAATTCCTCAGACTGAAGTCATATAAAAACAGCAGATGAATTATAAATATTACATAAGAGACAAATGTTTTAAGTGTATTATGAAATAAGTCTTGTGTGAATTTAGCATTGCTAGTTAAATATTTATTCCTATAAAATTTGACACGGATTTCTTGTTTCTGGTGTCATATATGTACTTAAATGATTACGTTTTCAAAATAAACTTCAATCCTAGACATTAACGGTCGTATTCAATATAATAATAGTGTAATGAGTGCGAACGTGCGGTGCCTATACGAATAGAGCTTGCTAGTGTTACTGTACACCAGCTCTATTTGTATACGCACCAATAACAACACATGCTCACTCACGTAAAACAAATAGTAAACTTTGGTTATGGCCTAAGGCGATAAAACTTACCAACGGCCATGATTGGTAACACCATAAAAATATAAAATCATATTATCCATCATAACCGTCTGCAATTAGTTCGTCTCGTGAGCGTGTCTAAAATTTGCCGTTTGCTCTACAAGCATAATAATATAAAAAAACAGTGCTGTCTTATTTTGAAAACAATTTATAACCTTGGTCTAAATTTCAAACTGGTTTCAAATCTATATTAACATTATTATAGATTAGGTACTGTTTTTAATAGTTAATTACCTATTTGACGCACTTTTAGTATTGCTGTAGATTTTGGAGCTATTTTTGTACAACACTAAAATATTTCTAAAAATTATTAATTTTTCTTTTAAATGAAAATTTTTACTGTACTGAAAAACTCATTTAATGCATTTAAGGCTTCTTTCCCATCAATTAGAAACAAAAACTGCTATTTTTAATATCATACTAACCTCAAGTTTTTAACGGATGCCGCATCATTTTTCTCTGATTCATTTAAATAGTTAAAAATAGAACAATTAAAACTTGATCTTATATCTTCACGAAGAGTGCCAATGTAGTCCAATTTATTAGGATTCTATAATTAGTTGGTAAGCCAGAGGATAAGAGGAGCAACAGGAACCTAGGAGTAAGTTGATAAGATAAAGAATTTGCTTGAATGAGTTAAAAATAAATCTTGGTCGAGCTGTTTTGCTTATATCATAAACTTTGATTTTTAGCAGTGCTTTTGAAATAGGAGAGAATTTGAAAGAAGCAAATTATTCATTGATAAAAATTAATTTGAAAGAATCACGAATAAAATTTATTCTTTCTTATCGGTGTGTTTACATCCATTATAGAAATTCTCAGAATGTGTCACTATTTATACATAAATATTTTCTATCATTAGTATATAAGATTTTGTACTCGATTCAAAGATAAATGTTATAATACTAATGGTAAAAACATATAACACATTAAATTTGCATACTTTTATATATTTTAGTACATAATAATATTCTTAGTGCAATATAATGTTATGGTAACATTCAACAATAAATTTATTACTTTGAAGATAAAAGAGATGTATTAAAAGATTCATTGATACTCTTGGTCTGTGGGCTCCATCTTGATCTCCAATAGATGTGGTGGTAGCGGTTCGTTATCATCATCTGCCTCTGAAGTCATTTGAGCACGCCCATTTTCATTATCAATTTCAGTTTTAATTTTAATCGATTTTACACTTTGTTTCTTAGAAGTAGTTTTGTTCAGTTTCTTACAATTCTTTCGTTTCTTAAATACAGTGCTCTCACCATCGTCATCATCAATGTAGTTGATATTTTTGGATGATTTCCGTTGAACACGAGATCTAGACGATTTGATTTCTAAGCCCGATAATGGTATATTATCATCTGAATCATCAGAATCTGGGGTAATGTTCTTTATTTTACTAGAAGGTTTATAATCACTCTCATCAGAATTTGACTCTTCTGATTTTTCAAATTTTGTTACAACAGCTCCATCAGTATTTGACATAAAAGAAGGCATGGGATGAAGAGATTTAATAAATTTTTGTTTACCAAAAATACTCTGGAAAACTTCATCACTTATCGGCAACCCACAATATTTTGGATCCAATTGATTAAAATATTGTTTGTGTTTTTCACGTCCCGATTTTAATTTATGTCTTTTTGATAAATGTGAATACATACTTCTTTTACTATTATATTTTTTATTGCACAATAAGCACTAAAACAAAATTGATTTCACATATTATTAAGTCAAATTAATATTGATTATGATAGTAAAAGTATTTTACCTCTAAGTATTTAACGGTAGAATGTGTTAACATATGATTTCGTAAAACAGATGGTCGGGGACATGTGTGAGGGCATAAAGGGCATTTGTATGGATCCTCAGTTGTTCGGTGTTGATCCCTTACATGTCTTTCCATATATCGCCGAGATAAAAATGTTTTTTCTACAATCAATTTCAAGTTGTAAGTCTGTACAGTGATATTTACTGTTGTTAACATGCATAGAAAAATATTGACTTATAAAAAAAAACACTTACCACAATGAGCACATTTCGCTGGAATTGGATCTTTATGTGTTTTTAAATGTTCCCTCAAATTACTCGCGTTTGTAAATTTCTTTTGACATATCATACACGTTTCCAAGTCTAAAGAAATACCAGATTTAATAATCATTCTAAAATAGAACATTTATGTATAAAAATATCCAGTAATTACCTTCACCAGTGTGCTTTCTAATGTGGTATTTCAATTTTTGTTTTTGCATGAATTCCTGTCCACAGTACATACAAGTATGTGATTCTTGCTTGGTGTGAGTTCTGTCAACAAATTAAAATTAGATACAATTTTATAGTAAACTCTTTATTATTTTTAGGAAATATACCTCATGTGGGAATTACATGCTCCTTTATCGGTAAAAGTTTTTTCACAATACAAGCAAGCGTATGGTTTTTCACCGGTATGAAGACGGGCATGTCGTAACATATTCGATCTTTGTACAAATACTCGGGGGCAATGGGGGCAAGCATGTCGAGGTCCTACATGAATCAGTAGATGCTCTTTATATGAATCTCGTTTCTAAAGGACAAGCCAAAATTATCAATAATATTTAAAATGAATACAAATGACTTTTTTATTTATTTGGAAATGAACTCACACTGAAAGTTTTCTTACAATATTTGCAGGTGTAAGTAATAACATTGACGGCATGACTCTGTGTCCGGTGTGTATAAAGTGCAGATTTGTTGTTATAGCCTTTACCGCACACATTACAAGTAAAAGGTGTTTCATTTGGATGAACGACTATGTAATGAACATTCCTGAAAATTCATATGTTAGTACAAAATGGAATTCTACTGCCAAATATATGTGTATTACCTATCCTGCATTGTCGGCAAGCCTTGATGACATATTCTACATTTAAAACGTTGCAATGATTTGTGCCCGTGAACAACAGTACGATGTGTAGCTGCAGCACGATAAGATAATAAAATTTTCCCACATTCTTCACATTGGAGATCTGGTCTATTACCACGGCTGTCGTTGTGAACATACTAATGAATTTTATTTTTTATAATTACTATACATGTAACCTCAAATGATTTTTTAAGAAACAATTTCATCAATACTTACTTCGTGGTGCTGTCTGAGATATCGTGCAACCCTAAAAGGTTTTGAAATACATCCGGCAATTGCGCAATATAATTTTCGTGCATTTGGATGATCATCCGAAAAATGTTCACGAATTTCATCAAGATCTCGGAACACTTTCATACAAATAGAACACTTGATTGCAATCCAGGATTCTAGATCGATTAAATCTTTAAAGTTTTTCCAATGTTCTTCAAGTATGTGCGATGCCCACCACATCTAAAAAAATACATTCGGAGTGAAAAATTTATATTATATAAAAATAAAAGAATCTTCAGTCATACCTTATCGCTAAATATCATTTCGCAGACTTTACATCTATAGAAATAATTTTTGTAATTATCATAATGGACGAGACAGTGATGTTTTTCTCTATCGAATTCGTGCCAAAATAACAGTGGACAGAATCGACATTTCAGACCCAGCTGAGGACTTGTACATGTTATTGATTTGATTTCATTAAAGTGACTAGACATATGACTTCTGGCTTCTTCTCTCGATGCAAATTCTTCATCACATAATTGACAAAGATATAAATCTTTGAAAATATCTTTTTCTTTTGCATAATGTTTCTCAATTTCTGGTATCGTATTGTAGCTTATCATACATAATCTACAAGTTAATGTAAATACCAGTTTTACACAATGAAGTTTCATGTGATCAGTGAGGCTCGAGAGTTTGGGAAACCATGTTGAAGGGTAACATAATGGACAGACTATTTTACATTCGGTACCCACATTTTCAGTGGTCAACACTTCGGCAGTGACTGTAGAATTGTTCATATTTGTTAGATTATTCATTATATATTGCACCTCTGTTTTTTTTATAGGAACATATTCTATTAATGTTATATCAAAGTCTTCTCTTCCACAATACTTTTTGATGAATGTTTCATTTGTCAGTATGAAATCTGAGCCAGGATCCATTAGATCGTATTCTTTATGTTCACTTTCAAATGTATGATTTTCGGGTAAATCAGAATCACTGAGAATTTCTTGCTTGATTTCAGGAACGAGGGCTTCTAAAAGTTCTGAATCATCCATATTTGAATCCTCATCGGAAGATTTATGACCTTTGCCATTTAAATGACTGATTTCTGTGATATCAGGAAGAATGCTTTCATTCGATGCTAATGCCGGCACAACATTGTTTATATTCGCTCCGAACACTTTAAAATCTAATTCCTTTCCATTTACAAGCAAAGAAAAACACTTAAGAGAATATTTGTGAAAATAAATATAATGTCTGAAGAAGTCTTGTGAGAGAATGTTTTCTTTTCCACACAAAACACAGATGAAATGACTCGAATCCTCTTGAATCGTCCAAACATTTTCTGAGTGATCGACAATACTATCGTTCACAAAATGTTTTTTTGCTAGATGATCTTCATACTGGGTTCCGATGGGCATCATCAAGTTACACATTCGACACTGACCGACCGAATGTTCATCAATATAATGTTTTCTCAGCATATGCTCCACATTGAAATTTACTACACATTGTGAACATCGCAGGGGTAAGTGACGACTCCAATGCAATGACCAAGATTCTGCATCAAATGTAAGGTATCTGTAAATAAAAATAAATATAGACACAATTATTAAATTTAAATACAGAGAGGATCGTTTTAAAAGCTCCATAACATCAAAATTAGTGAACATGTAAAAAAAAGAAAAAAAATACTGACCTACAGGTACCACAATAAGCTTTGCCATGGTTCAGGATATAATGTAAGATAATCTTGGTCTTGTTGATGAAACACTCATAACAGATTACACAAGTTATAGGACCAGTGGGCAACAAGGACCTGGTGTCCAACCACAGATCCAGCTGACGTTCCTCTTCAGTCAGGTGAGGGACGACATGGGTCATCAGAGTCTGTCCCGCCCTCTCGTCCTGCTCAGCCTGTATCCTCAGCTGGTCGTCAGCAGCCATCCTGGCATCCAGCAACGGAACGCCTCTTCACAGACTGAACCGGCGCAAACGAGTCCGGCGATCGAGGGAGGAAGCGGCGAGGGGAGGAGGAGGAGGCACTACCCTGTTAGAGGGGAGGACGAGGACCAGGACCAGGAGTAGGACCAAGACTAGGACCTCCCTTCATGGCCATGACCAGGCGGTGGCGGCGGTGAGGGCGGTGAGGGCGGTACAGGCGGGCGGCGTCCACTACTAACTATAAACCACAAGCTCAAGCACAGCTACAATTACAGACTACAACAGAACGCTGATATTGACAACCATCTTCCCACTCTACTAATTCTATTCAATTACCAATTATACAATATCTTTTCTGATAATATTTGATACTTTCAACTTTTCTAATTTGTAATTGCACAATGCAATCAAACAAATACAAGCAACACACATGACAAATAACAAAAACAAAATATAAAAAAATGATGTACCGAATTAAATAATTTTAATTAAAAAAAAAAAAAAAATTTTGTACATGTATATACTTTTGTTTCATATCACAAAAGTCATTTGTTTCACGTTCGTTCGGTAAATCGTGCAAGATTGAAATATCAGAAGAAATTACGGTTAAGATGAATGGTTTGATGAAAATTATAAAATAATTTAAGCACATAAAATAAAATAATGATTTATAATAGTATGTAAAGCGGGTGTGTTGTCTTTGGTGGCGGCAGCCGCTCCCTTGTCTATGGTCGGCTCGGTGAAGCTAAACAAAAGGTGGTCCTTGCTAAGTGTCTGCTCTGCTCCTGCTGCTGCTGTACTCTGAGCCGCGGGACATGCCCACGAGCCACGCCCACTCTGCCTGCCGCCCGCCCCCGCCCCCGCCACACCCCGGCCCAACCTCCACTCCAAGGGCGGCAGCTCCCCCGGCCTCAGCCCCTGTCTCGGCCCTCCCAGCGCTCCTTGCCTGAGGCCCCGGCATGTCTACCGGCGGGGGCGGAGGAGCCGCTGCTCCAGGTGCTCCGCCGCCCGCCCCTGACACTCCAGCCAAGGATATATACGCCAGGCTGCCGGACCTGATGTGTGGTGGAGCCCCGCCTACTGGAGGCAGCGGAGGAGAAGAACTAAGGTGGCTGCCGGCGCAGGCCAGCGACAGGGACCTCATCATGTACCTCAGGGCCGCGCGCTCCATGGCTGCCTTCGCCGGGATGTGCGATGGAGGATCACCTGATGATGGGTGTGTGGCCGCCAGCAGAGACGACACCACCATCAATGCCCTGGATGTGCTGCACGACTCCGGCTATGACCCTGGCAGGGCTCTGCAAGCCCTCGTCAAGTGTCCGGTTCCCAAGGGCATCGACAAGAAGTGGTCCGAGGAAGAAACCAAGAGGTTTGTCAAAGGTATCCGCCAATTCGGCAAGAACTTCTTCCGCATCAGGAAGGACCTGCTCCCTCACAAGGACACGGCCGAACTCGTCGAATTTTATTATTTGTGGAAGAAGACTCCTGGCGCCAGTGGAAACAGGCCGCATCGCAGGAGGAGACAGGGAGGCGGGTCCTTGAGGAGGATCCGGAATACGAGAGCCGGGCGAGGAGGCGGAGCTAGCGGACGAGACGCTCCTGAAGCACCTCCTCCACCCGATTCAAGACCGTCACCGACCCCGCAGAGAGAATTAGGCGAGACCAGCTCGGTGACGGAAGACGACCAGTCTGACCAAGACGACAGCGACTCGAGGGACGCCGGAGACACCAAGGAGCGGAACACGGCCCCTGACAGTCCGGACGGCTCTCCGGCCAGAATGAGGACCAGGAATAAGGCGAGGGGGAACACACCCAATTCAAAGAGACCCGAGAGTGCAGAGTCCGAGGACGGCGGAAGACCGAGGGCGAAGACCCCGAGACCGCCACCCGTTGCGAGGGACAAGAAGAAGTGCGCCAATGGGAAAGTCAAGAAACGGCAGACTGAGGACGGGGAGGCGGAGAGTGGAGCAGAAGTTGACGGAGAAGTGGCCTTCAAGAAGAAGAGGGGTGACAGAGCAGACAGTCCCGGAGACAGTCTCACAAATGACTCCGGTTCGGCGGCAGATGATTCAGAAAACGTGGATGCAGATAGGGAATTGGTCGATTTCAAAGACGAACCACAGGATGATACGCCTTCTGTCGAACCAGAAACTCCGGACGCCCCCGATGTCTTACAGGAAGAAGAATCTTCGCCGTACGCAAGACCCGAAGAATCCCCAAAAACGGAAAGTCCTGTCATTAAAATTGAACCGGATATCATTCCAAAAACAGAAATCGAGGAAAAAGTCGAAGAATCTGAAATTGTTCAGGAAAAGAATTCAGAACGAGACGGGAGTCCAGACCGGCAAATTGGGAAGGATTCGTATGAAAAAGAAATGCCAAGAATTTTCCGACCGCAGGCTGCCGATTCACCAAATCGACCTACGGAAAATTTCACTAGCGACAGTGCCTTCTTTGGAGAGAAGAATGAGTCAGATGACTTTGCGGATTCTCGATTTGATCGAAAAATTAAAGAAGACTCTGAGCCCACTAAAGAATTCCACGGGACAATTGGAAACTATCCTTTTTGTCAAACTGGACACGTTCCCGGGGATAAGCAACCCGTTGTTCCTAATGCTCTCAGTGCGATAATCAAATTAGAACCCAGAGATGAAACTACAGATATAAAAATGTCCAACCAACTGGAAACAGTCTTTCCGGCCATTATAACTGACAGTCGAAACGGCCCTAATGATATTGCTTCATCATCAGAGACCCTTCCGATTGACAGAAATTCCATTTCAAATGTTTCAGGCAGACCTCAAAACAGAGACAGCCCTCCGCCTGCCGTCTTATTGCGAGATAGTGAATCGGACAATTTGAAAGAAAGTGATGTTTCTGAATTCAAACGGCTTTCCAGTGATGTGAATGATAAAAACTTAGACGTATCAGGTGCTAGAAATCTTTCCACTTCAGCAACTGGAAGGATTGAAACTCAACCGCTTCGTATTCCACTCATGATGGAAAATTCATCTAATCCAGTACACGGCGTCTCTCTATCCCAAACTCCACTATCAGGTGTTTTACCACCTGGATCGATGGTACCTATGACCGCTCCCCCACTGAACGTACCTTATGGATACTTACCCGCTTATGGTCCGCAGCCAGCTAGTGCTCATGGAAATATTGATAAGTTACAGCCGGGCACAAATATAGGATCGATTGTTCCTCCGACCTCTCACAATATCTCCGCCATTCGCTCCAATTCTCCAGGGGCAGGTTCTAATCCAGTAGATTTACAAATGCCACAAGATTTAAAAATTAAACTGGAAGTAAATGATTTATCAAATAATAGTGCATCTCAAATGTCACCGATTTCAAATCCTCTACAGTCACTGAAGGAAGTGAAAGTTCCAGGATATCCCATGAACTCAAATTTATCAAATAGTGGTCACAGTGAACCTCTATCAAACGATACTAATAATTCTCGATCTCCCAGTAGACCATTGAGCGGAAGTGGTCATCATAACAGTGCATTTTTGGGACCAAGAATAGATAACATCAAGAAGGAACCTGATTATTCTCAGCAAAATTCTCAAAGCGGATCTGGTCATAATAATACGGATACTCCTAATGCTCCAATACCGATTAAAAGTCCCCACACTCCTACACCTATTAAAATCCCCCTCTCCAGTCTGCAACCTTCAACACCTTTATCTACTACGCCTCCTTTCAATAGACATTTGACTAGTCCTCATTCTAGACAGATATCTCCGTCAATACAAACACCTGTTTCACATTCTGCTTTAAATCTTATGAACTCGACTACGTTAGCTCTACCAACAACAATTCCCGGTCCGGTAATGCATTCAGCTCAACAACCGGGTCCTCACCCACATCCGTTTCCACCCTTACATCCTCATCATCCCCTACTTCATCATTCTTTATTTGCTGCAGCGGCACATGCGATGCATCCTTACTATCCTCATCCACATGCTGGCTACGCTATGCCGTATGGTTATCCATATGGTCCGATACCTCAACCTCATCCGATTCCGCCGATGCACAATCCACCTGTTAGTACAGCTGGAAGACACGAGCCACCATTATCACTGAGCAAACCGAGCATAGAGTCAACAACTATGCTTACTTCACATCATAGTTCTAGTTCTTCTGTCACAACGAGATCATTGCGAGAAATCTCTGAAAGCTCTGAAGACAGTCGAAATCCCAACTCTTCATCGGAAAGACATGCTCTACATGAAACTACCATGACTCACCATCATTCTACTAGTCATCACAGCTCAGTTCATGCTACAACAGAGAAACAACCAAATCAAGGAGGCACTAATCATTCTCTAACCATATCACACTCGACATCGAGTAGTTCTTCTCAATCTATTCAACATAAAGTAAATACTCAGCAAAAACAAAATGCTTTAACAAGCTCTCCACAGAGTCATCTTTCTGCGAGTCTTTCTCAAACAACTACAACATCTGCCAGTATTAATGTTGGTAATAATCATGCTCATCATCATTCCCACCACCATTCTCATCATCATGAACGACTTTCTCCAGCGGATCAGATGTTGATGCGGCATCACTCCAAATTATTACCCGGAACCCCAACAAATCCACATCATTTGATGATACAACCGCCTCCATTGGGTCATCATATGGCTTTAGGTTTACCGCCTGGTCCAGGAACTAGTTCTTTAGAAAGTTTAAGAATGCATGCTCAAGCCGCAGCCAATCTTCAACAACATCAAAAGCCTGGTTCGCCACATGGTCTTTCAATGAATAACCTTCATCACAGATCGAGACTACAAGATGACAATCTGGATCCTCCGTTATTAAAATTGGAAACTGTGAGTCAACCTATCGAAGATGAAGAAATTCCAAGTCCAGCACACATACCCCACGCACCATCGCCCGAGCCCAAAGTTGAAGATAGTCAATGTCATAGATCTCAATCGGCAATATTTTTACGTCATTGGAATCGTGGTGATTACAATTCTTGTTCTCGTACAGATTTATTATTCAAACCTGTGCCTGATTCAAAACTAGCGCGTAAAAGAGAAGAAAGACTCAGAAAGCAAGCCGAAAAAGAACGAGAAGAAAAAGAGAAAATGGCACAACAAGCTCATTCTAGAAAAATATCTACACCAGATAAACCTGATACAAAACCACCATCTAGAGGAGCGCTGGAATCAATTTCATCACCATATGATAGATTCCCTAGGCAAGGTTATCCTGATACACCAGCACTTAGACAGTTATCAGAATATGCAAGACCACATGCAGGTTTTAGTCCTGGAAATTTACAAAGACATTGTATGGATCCCATGTTACAATATCAACTTAGTTCTATGTATGGGCCCGCGGGTGCTCGAGAAAGACTGGAATTAGAACATTTAGAAAGGGAAAAAAGGGATAGAGAAATTAGAGAACTCCGTGAAAGGGAATTAAATGATAGACTTAAGGAAGAATTACTTAAGAATACTAATGTGGGTGCTAGAGTTGATCCTCATTGGCTGGAGATGCATAGGCGATATGGAGTTGCTCCACCACAAGGTGGGATCCCGCTACATCAATTTGGACTGTATGGTGGTCCTGGGGGTCCGGGACAAGCAGCGCTGTCTCAGCTAGAAAGGGAGAGGTTGGAGAGACTAGGAATTCCTCCACCGGCCCCTCCTGGTCAGCCAGGTGGTCCGCAACACCCTCATCCTCAACATCATCCACACCATCATCCGGGCAGTATGGCTGTGGCCCAATTAGAAGCTGCTGAACGTTTAGCTTTAGCAACAGATCCTATGGTTCGGTTACAAATGGCCGGCATCAGCCCAGAATATCATGCGCACACACATGCCCACACTCATGCTCATTCTCATACACACCTACACTTACATCCTGGACAACAAGCCGCTGCTGCCGCCGCTCAACAAGAGAGTTGGGAAAGAGGGGCGCGACTCGCTCATCCTGAACTGCTTACTAGACCGTATGCTGAACAATTTGCCCAGCAAGCCGCTGCACACGACCAGTTGCAAAGGCAATTATTATTAGAACGCCATCATCATCCACAGTCGGCACCCCACGAAGATTACTTGAGACACCAGCAGAGAGAGAGAGAGATCAAAGTGCGGGCACTCGAGGAAGCTGCAAGAGCGGCTAGGCCTTAGAAAAATCTCATAATTTATTCTAATTTAAACAAACTCAATCAGTTTCTTATTTAAGTTTCGATCTCTTAGTGAATGTCAATTAGTCGGCGGAGTTGTCAAGACAAATAATAATACTGTGTGTGATAAAGGAGGTGACATGATTATAGTTTCATCATGAAGATATACTGTGTGTGTCATAATTATAATAATAATGCAGAACTAATACGGCTAATGAATATTCCGAGACATTGTTTTAGGTGGTGTAAATAGTTTTAATAAATGTTATATGAATTTGACTGATATGTATGCTCGGATATAGTTTGTAGCATATCAAATAATGTGTCTTGTATATGAGACAAACAATTTTTATGTGTGCTGTACAACTCGTGTATGTTTTATGTTTGCTAAATATTATTAAATATATGATCAATCAAATCTATGCTCTAGAAATCATTAGTTGTACTATGTATCTATTTTATTTTAAATTAAATAATATCTTATTTTAAATGAAACCCATCTTTCTTATTATCAAACACCTTTTCCTTCATTCTTATTGACTAAACAATATAATCTTCTAGAAGTAGGTATATTTTTATTTCAATCATTAAAGGATAACATGAATACTATGATATCATTGTAGAAATGGTTTGTTGGAAAATGTAACAGGTTCGGAATCATATTTTGACCCATATGTTAATTTTTGTCTAAGATCTGATTATTTTTTTACTTTTGTAAATAATGTAAGAACAAAGAATAACTTTTTTTTTCAGTAAGTGGTAAGAACAGCTTGAAACCATTGTATTATGATATTCCTACTTTTTTATCTTTGCAGTTCTTCATCTGGATTATTTTATAATATACAGTGTACACATTTTAATAATTTTCTATCACTATATGACCAATTTAGTCATTTACAATAATTAATAAACGTGTATACAGAAGAGCAGAAGTTAATTATCAAAGTAGATCATTTAAACGTTTTATCTGGTTGTAACTGAGATAAAGTATACAAATTTAAGTACCTACGTAATTATGCGAACTCTCAATAGTTTAAAATTATGAATTTGTAATAAAATTCAAATCTAAATGTAATGAAAACTCCTATTTTCTATTTCTGGTAACATATATTTGTATGAATACATAGTTGTCAATTTTGACAGTTAACGAAAGCTCCAAAATGAAGAAGAAAGATTTAGAATTAAAAAACTTTTTCATATTTAATTCAACCCTGGGGCCCAAGGAAGGCGAAGTAATAAAACAAAATTTTGTTGATACCGATCTATTTCATGTTACTAAATTAAAGATATCGTTTTAGGAACTGAATCGTATATTATATTTCTATCCAAACGACACAAATGTAGAAAGTAAAAAGATGACTGTTGGATTTTCAGAAGCGATTGTCAAATTCATGACGTGAGTGTATTTTAACACAATGTGAACTTTTGTGCATAATAATAAGTTTTTTTAAATTATTCTTAAAGGACATTCTCTGTTGACGAATGTGAAACATTACACACTCAAAAAACTAGACGCGTATTTTACCAACCCGAGAAAAATTATTGGATGGTTATGGTTCGTAAAAGATTGTAATTTTTTTTGTATAATTTAATATTAATTGTGTTTTCATATTAATCACAGACAGTTAATGTACCATACATTCAGAAAAATTCAACCAATGGGGAAATTTTCACCGAGTATCACGGAGAACAGGTTTATACAATATTTCCCTTTATTGAATTTTTTTTATTTTAATAATTAATTTATTATTGTTAAGGTGCAAACGAAAGTAGTGAAATCCGTCATGATGGCCGCTTATCACATGTACAGACTTTTCAAAGGAACTTTTTCTGAATTGCAGCCAGATGTTTTGAGACCCAAATTAGAAGCGTTTTTTTATCCTGTAAGTTTACTATGAAATTTCGATAAATTTTTTTTTCATCCTCCTTGAACCTGCAATCTATCGAATTGAACCTCAATATATATGTTTATGTAATTCCTCAATTGAATGATTTCTTTACATTCACCCCTCATGATTCAATATATCAAGGTTCTACTGTATTACATGATGTATTCCAGGTGTTATTAATGAATTATTATATGATTTCCAGTATTTGCTGCAAATGAATCTTCCACATTCTGATATATTAGATGTTTTCCAAGGAGTGCAATATTTACCTTTAGACCGTTTGCCTTTTTTCAAAGTGCAGTGTTTTATAAATCTTATTGAAGCAAATTTTCCAGTTATAAAACACGCATCATTCCTTTACAATGATCAACTTCTTTGGTTTGTGCACATTTTGAAATTAAATATGTAAATTTTTTATTATGAAAATATCCATCATTTTCAGGAGTGGAATTTCACCGAAAGATATGAGTGTGATTTACAAGTATCTTGTTGAGTCTCTTTTGCCCGAACATGTGGAAAAAGAACTCCAGGGTGGTCCTCATGTTACCGCCCAGCACTATGGCTGTTATATAAGCCCCTTGGATGGGTTCAGAGAATCAAGCGATTTGAATAAAATAATAAAAGTACACTTGAACTATGAGCAAGGTGTTGAAACATATTATTTATTAGTCTACCGTGCACTGACTGCTACAATGTGTTTCTTCTTAAAAGGTATTACATACAATATTCTTTATATATCCAATGCTATAACAGCAAAAATGTTTTCAGATGACACTAAAATAACATTAGATTTAGTGAGAGAGTTGGATGCATTTGTTGGTCCACAACTATCATCATAGCTTCAGATATTGCTGAGCACTGTTCAAAGAAAAAAGAGTTTGGTCTCAATAAAGACCAGAGTGACAACTCTGGTCCTAAATATGTATATTTCAATCAATTAAATTTAGCATATCAAAGCACGGTAATGACTTCTTGAAAACAAACTTTTTTCCATTGTAATAATTCTTTATAAAAATATTACAGGTGCATATAAATAATAAACGTAATGGAAATATATCCATCGATCTGGATGTTTCCAGATTACTTACAGATATAAATATTGAAAGAGAAAGGTATTTTTACTATCAAAACATTCAATATGATATATTTTTAGTTATTATTATAAACATATGCCTTTCAGTTTGGCAAAGTATGGGGAAGTTGTTATTAAAACAATTAAAGATTATTGGGTGATTGGAAAAATTTCAAACCAAAGAGAATTTTATGTGGTTATTCAACAAAAAAATGGAACCCTTCGCGAAATTAATGGTAAATTAAATCAAATTATTATCATTTTGAAAATTTGGTTATCACATGGATTTTGATAATGTGGTTATTTTATTTTAGAGGAAGTTCAAAAAATTTGTCACTCAAAATTGGAGCACATATTTTTCTACCCCGTATGAAATTATACAGTTTTTTCACAACACAATTTTTATTATTATTCATTCCAATTTAAATGTACATTATTATTCTATTTATGTTATTGTGTATAAAATATATTAATCAGTTAAATGTTCTTGTGTTTTTTTCCAATTTTTTTACGGTATTGAACTTTAAAGATAAGTATTATTTATTATCAATGGGATAATTTTTAATAATAACTAGTTACAATTTCTATGATTTTTATACAATCATGATATTGAAATTTTCTTATTTAAGAAACAGTAAGCTATGTTTTTGATTATGATCGCAGTATTGAATAATCAAAATTCAAGAACAATACAATATCACAAATTGGGTAAAATAAATCTGTATTAAAACCTGTTTAGTAGGTATCTAGGAGAACATAATCCATCCAAAGTCTCCCTAGGAGATTTTGATCACATTTTTATAAATATTTTATAATCCATTAGCAAAAAGAAAAGTCGAAACATTGAAATAATTTACTGATTGAAACAAATAAAAGTCTTGAATCCTGATTGTTCCTGATAAGTGCATTGGTCCTGATGGATTTTAATAATTAAATATAATCAGAATAAATTGATGAATTACATAATGTAAAGACTATTGAATATTAAACAGAAAACATGATTTCAGAATGCTGTTTGTAAAAAATAAACTCAAATCGAGAGTCTTGCGATGTACTTGCGATATTTTTCATACAAAAATAAAAAAAATAACATGGCGGTTGTTTATGTTGAAAAACATATGATCAGTGTATGGCAATACTGGTTTATTTTGAAGTGTAGTTGGCGGCAGTTGTGGTTGTGATGTGATGTGATGTGAGACAATGGAAGACAGTCAGCAAGAAACACAGAGTCAGACACAGAGTCAACAGGGCGCCGCCTTCAGCCAGGGAGAACCACTACTACCTGCAGCTCCTTGGGGGAGACTCGTGCCTTACAGGGCCTCCACAACCAGTACTACTACTTCTACCAGCACCAGCACCAGGACCAGGAACCTCGGCCTTACCAAGAGTGTCTCCCGCCCTCCGCCTCACAACATCACACAGTCATTTGGTTTGTCCTCGAGTCGAGCTTCTTTGATTATTGTTCACTGGCTGACATTTAAATAATTACAGATTTATGCAATGCCGAGTTTAAGGTGGGCAGAGCTCCTCAGTGTGACTTCAGTTTGATCAAGGGCTTGTTTAGAGATGACAGTATACTCAATGTTAGCAAACAACACTTCTCCATATGTAGGGATTTGAGGTATATACTTGATAATCTTATTTTACTATTTAAGTTCAGTAAATAAATAAAAAAACAGATTTTAAATTATATAACTCAAATATTGTATAATTAACTATAATTATTTACTTAATTAACATATAAAAAAAACCAAATACTAATAATGATTTTAGTGATCCTTACTCTCCGGCAATAATCTATGACTTTTCCCACAATGGAACCTTTATTAATGGACAGAAAATTGGTAAAGGGAATAAAAGAATACTGGAACATGAAGACAGTATTGCAATAACTCATCCCAACATAAGAAGTTCGTTCAATAGTCTTTAAAATCATTGAAATAAATATTAATATTTTAATTTTCCATTTCAGTATTTATTTTTATGGACTTTATAATTAATAAACCGGAGATTTTTATACCAAATGAAATTTCAAGAAAATATTTCGTTTCACGGACGATCGGCTCCGGAGCTTGTGGGGTTGTTAAACTAATTTACAACAAAGTAAATATTATTCAAATTTAATTCTATCTTGACATAGATGATGTTATTGTTAATTTTATTTTAGCTCACGTGTCAAAAATTTGCTATTAAAATTGTCGGTAAAAAAAGATTGAACGACGGCCAAAAAATACCTATGAATGATCCTCTTAAAGTCATGAATGAAGTTAGAATTCTAAAATCTTTGAACCATGTAATTTTATAAATAATTCACGCTTATAATATTTTTACTATTTTTTAATGAGTTTTTTTATTGAAGCCGTTTATCATATCGACTGAGGAAATTGTCGATACTAAAGATGCCGTTTTTATTATTATGGAGTTGATGGAAGGAGGTGAATTGTTTGACAGAATATCTAGTTTAGGACGAATAAGCGAAATGAATTCCAAAATAATATTTAGACAACTCGTACTCGCCGTTGAATATTTACACAAACAAGGCATCACACATAGAGATTTAAAAGTAATATTAATTTCGTACTTTATAATTGAAGCTGTCTTCTAAATTATTGTATTACTTTTAGCCAGAAAATGTATTGTTACATTCAACAGCGTCAGACACCCTCATCAAAGTTACAGACTTTGGTCTTAGTAAGTTGGTCGAAGAAGAGAGTTTCATGAGGACTATGTGCGGAACTCCGTTTTACGTTGCCCCCGAAGTGCTCTTGGCTGAAGGGAAGACATCCTATAACTCGCAAGTTGATATTTGGAGTTTAGGTGTGATTTTATTTATATGGTAAGCTATTAAAATTCAATATTAGTTTATTTATATTAACACAAAGTGTAGCTTTAAAGTTATAGTATTTACAACGCAATAATTCGAGGAAAAAAGTTTTAAATTATTTATTATAATTAGGTGAAAATGGAGGCTAAGGGCGGTATTCAATATAATTGTGTATTAGTGAGTCGTGTGTGTACGCATAGACTAGAGTTTGGTAATATTTGTGTCCACACATAAGCATACATTCTTATTACAATATGATTTCCTCTCTTTTGTCAATTTATATAAAAAATTTAAAACCCATTTATATTAGTTACTGTTTATTTGATATTTATATTTTCAAATTGTGTAAAAAATCTTGTACACAGATTTAAAATTTTTAACAATAAATGTGAGGAAAAATCATAAAAAAAAATCTCAAATATAATTAATATTATGAAGGAACTTGTTGTACCTAGATTTCTTGCAAAAATAATTTATTATATTGGTTCCATTGATCCTTTTATTAAGTGAATTGTAGACATTTTTTTAATCAATCTTTATATGTTTTTAAGCTTGTCAGGTTATCTGCCATTTTCAAATGAATATAAGAATCTTTCGCTCCGAGAGCAAATAATTAAAGGACGATTTGCATTCTCCCGAAAGCATTGGGAAGGAGTAAGTCTACCGGCAAGGGAATTAGTTTTTAAAATGCTCACGGTAGATTCGAAGAAGAGAATCACTCTCAATGAAATATTAGAAGACAAATGGATGAAAGTAAGAAATTGTGTTTCAATAGTTGTGTATAATTTTATAATCATAATCAATATTTTACAGGACGAGTTTGTCATCAGAAGGGTAAATGATTTAATAAAGAATCCCGCAGCTGTTGCCGAAGATCCTTCAGTGGCTGAAATCAAAGCTGATGATATCCACGCTTCAGGTACATTGAAGAGAGTATTATCGGAAGCCAGTAAAGAAACCGACCCACCGAGCAAAAGACAGAAACTATTTTTAGCCGACACGTCCTCGATGGACACACCGAGCAGTTCTGATGATGATACCTTGGTCAAACTATCCGTGGAGAGTTTGTCGTTCAAATAGTATTATTATTAGTATGACTTTGTGATATTACATTATTTAGATGTGTAAGTATGTTAACGGATCTGTGATTTGTCGTATCCTATAAAAATAAACACATTCATCATCAACACTACTTTTAAAAGGAGTACTCAATTCTCTAGAATGTAATTTTGTCTTCAGAGTGTATCACAATCTGAAATGTTTTATTTTTGTATGTAATTTTAACACTGACTATATTGTTTTATTTGATTTGACATTTTGATGTGCCATATTTGTTGTACTTATTATTATGTTTTATGTTATGTATTGTAATTGCCTTATTGACAGAATTTTGTTTTAAAGATTTATATTTCTCAATATATTTTTTTTTTCAATAAATAAATGGTTTTTATTATTTCAATTGTTTAGATATTCTGCTGTTGCAAAATCAATAATCGTAATTATATAATAATAAAATGGTAAAGCCATAACTTATTAGGACAAAATTATGATTTATAATGTTTTAAGTCGAAAATTATGATAGGGATTTTCTACATTTATTTGTAGATTTTTTTGTGCCCTCTTCTGTGAAATCAATTGCAAAAACATTATGAAGGTATTTTAAGGGTTGGTGGAGTTTCTAGTGATCAGATTTTCATACCAGATGAACGGATTGATAACTATATTTTATTTTTAACAAGGAATGTAAAAATAAGCAAATAAATATCCAGTTTTCAAAATTAAAAATATTGAGAATGTGTTGTCATGCTAAATCCATAAAAAGTGTGTGATCACATTTTTTGTAAAGAAATTAAAGATTAGTAATTAATATTATAGGAAATCACTTATCCCATAATTTACAGAACAGTGTTTTATAATAAAAAATTGAAAAATATTGGCGTGCTTACAAGCACTTGTTAAATAAAACAGAGTTCTTCTGTAATTTTTCATCTAGTAGTGAAAGTGTTGTATAATAAAAGACGAGCGTAATATAAAATGTGAGGCATTATTTATTAATAATTTACAAATTTATACCTAAATACAGTCGAACACGTTTAATACAAAAATCTTTAGGACTACTTTTAACAGAATCTAGAGTTTGATTTGAATTAACCAATAATTTATGATAACCATTTTCACATTACACGATTTCGACTGTAGGCACTATTTGTGAAAACACAAATAAAAATAGATAATTAAGACTTACACTAATAATCAGTCGAGCATCATGGAACAAGTTTATATGACCGCAGTCTTTTAATGTTGCAACAAGAATACTGATCGTCATTGCATTATTTTTAAATAACAAATCATTGTTGACATCACTTATGCAAATTAAAACATTTTAAATAGGAAACAGTGACATGGAAGCGTATTTTTTATGCCGAACGACTCCATAGGAAATCATTCCTATAAACTTAAAGTAGTCACACATTCACCGCACACAAAAAAGTCCTCCGACTAATCTATTACAAATCTACTATCACTTCAAATCTTCAGTCACCGTAAATGGGTTCAGATGCAAAAGTATCTATTAAATGTTATAACATATTTTCACCATCGCTGTGAATGTCTTCGGCGTAAATGTTTGTGGGTTGAATGCTCATATTTTCTGTGAAAAAAAAAAACAATTATATATTATTAAAATGATAAAAAAAAATCATCAGCTTAGAGTATAAAATAAAAAGCAGAATTTAATCAGCTTTAAAAACAAACACGGATTTTTTAAAACAACAATTCATAAATAAAATAAATGTGCCTTGTGGCCCAGTGGTTAGTGTAACGGATTCGTGAGTGAAGACTCCCGGGTTCGATTCACGGCACCGGAGTCACTTGGTAGATCTAGCTTAGCAAACTAGATCTTAAGTACTCATTGCTGTGTGGTGGCCTGGGAAACCATCTCTACTATATTCTCCCGTAAAGGCCAAGGTGGCCTGGCCAACCCCTTATAAAGGGACTCCCGTCAATAGGGAAGGCGTCACGATATTTATTTATTCATAAATGATAAGCATAAAATATAATAGCCCGCTTTAGAAATATGCATGTGTTAATAATTTATAATGCATCTCAATCAAAAGAAAGAATTTAATCCACAGACTATTATATAATATTCAATAAAAAAAACCCTTAATTATTTTCAAAGGTACATTCAACCTTAATTTACACATGCATTATTTTATTAATTAATTACATTATGTATGAATGTAATTCTTAAAGACTGCTTTAGAATTACATATTAATAATTGTCTAAATGTACACAAACATTCCTGCCACCTGCTAATATTTCTCATATTCGATAATTACTATGCCTTTCAGTTGAGTGAGATGAATTATTCATGTTTTCCTATTAAAAGCACCATATAAATATAATTGGACCATATTCAAATATTCAAACTCAATAATTTGATTTTAAATAAATCCAATATTGTATAAATTAAAATTAATTTAATACATTAAACTAACCTGAAATATTTATATACACAAAAACACACATTCTTTCATCCATCATCTTTTGATATTTATATGATTTTTGTGTATGCTGAAATTAAAAGAGAGCAGAGGAATATAAAAAGAATATGTGTCTAAGTAAGAGTTTGATTTACCTGCAACCGCTTTGTCAACTTTTGATTTATCCTTGACTATGTACAAGGCCGTCAAAAGGAAGAACACTCCGCCAATTACTTCAACAAAGCTTGTACAGTATAAGGCATACTGTAGAGATTTGAACTTGGCTTGATTTTCTGTCATGGACAAAACTGCTGATGTGCTATTTGATGAAAGAAGATGCGTTGTTGGATTGTGACTTTGTGAAAGGAATCGGATTTTTAAAGCTTCTGAAACCTGAAATAATAACATATTGACATTTTAATTGATGCGATATTAATGATATAAAAAAATAATCTCACCAATCCAATGAGGTAAGGACTTCCAGCATCTCCGAATGCGTGTGACACTAAAATTTGGAATGCTTCAGCTGTGGATCTCCGCGTTGGCATAACAACGTACTGAAATATGTATGTAAAAATTGTAATATTCTATCTGTGTTATAATTATCATCAAACAGAGCAAAGAAGAAAAGTAAAAACATATGTTTTCAATCAAAAGATGTCACTAGTGAAATTAAAATATATTCAATCAACAGATGTCACTAGTAAAATAAAAATATTTGAAGGCAAAATGAAAGATAACTTTTTTTAATGACACTGTACAAATTAATTATAAGAGTTGCTCTGATAAGTCTTTGATGAAATTGAATTATATTAAATGATTTATAAATATGCTCCTTACCATTGACATGTCGGCTACAATTGCCCAATTTAAATTGAGGGTCAGCTGGGCGAAGAAGCAAAGAACAAATGTCAGTGTAGTGTGAGTTTCTATCAGCAACAAGCTGGCGGTAATTAATGGAGCACTTATTAGCAAACCCACTCCACATATCAGGGGATGCACATTTGGGTATTTTTTTAATAACATTTCTCCGAGCATTGTGCCGAGGGGTACTCCAATGATTCCAGATAATGTTGTAATTACACCATATATTAAAGAAATTCTATGGACAAGATGAGAAGAGAAAATAATTAACCGATAAAAATAAATTAGCATTTGCTTATAAAATACAAAACGGTGCAATTCTCATATTGAATCGATTTGTTTTTTTTATCAAACCATGTATGTGTGTGTGTATGATTATTTGAACGAGATAATTGGGGTATAATAAATATTAAAATACTTATTGCATGCATATAGTGATTAATCCACCTTGAAAGGACAACACAATGATTGAAAATGTCATGCAAAATAAATAATGGTTAAAATTTTGATGTTAATGATGCATCAAAATGAAAAAGACTTATCAGAGCCTCTACTTTACACTAATTGATGATATGTATATTTTTACTTTGGCTTCTCTGGCTCGGTTTCGAGCTCACCAATAACATGTCTGCAACGAGCGACCACGAAAGGTTGAAGAGAATCTCTCCGAAGAATATAAAAGTGTAACACCATTTTGCATGACTCGAAGCCACAGTCAAGGCGAGGTATACAATCGGGGCGGAAAATGTCATGCCGAATCCACATATGAGAGGATCACAATCTGGATATTTGAATCTCATTCTTTGAGCGAGGGTGGATCCCAGCGGCACTCCAATGAGACCCGCTGCCATCGACACCATCCCGAATTTGAGTGACACACTAACAAATTAATCATATTTTATAAATACTCATTATTAGCCACCAACTAATTATGACTAATTAAAACAAAACAGTAATGAAAAGGTAAACGAATAATTGTTAATTTAAAACAAAATGTGTGGTGTTATACCAGAATAACTTTGATAAGTTAATAACTATTATTGAGGTAAAAAAATTAATAAATTTAATTTTTACGGATTATCAAACCTAATATCTTCTCATATAAAAAGGAGATGTTAAATTTTGTCATAATACCACAAAAATATTGACTAAAAATTTTGTTGTTTTTGATCTGTCTTGTTAGGACGACTTAAGTGTGCTTGAATATACTGGATAATACGCAAATAACTTACTCATTAAATGTGACAGATGCAGAATCAGTTTGCAATCGAATTCCTAAAAATATGTAATGTGGTCCCCACCAGGACAAAGCACCTGCAACGAATGCAACGCAAGTAAATCCAATTGTCGACAGCATAAATGAGCGACTGCAAAAAATAATTATACATTAATATATGAAAACAGGTAATAAATAAATAAAATGATATTAATGAGATTTACTTTTTGAAAAGATCTTTCAAATCATCTGAATATGATTGAACTGCTACGTGCGATCCACCTTCGGCTTCACCTCTTTCGGGATCTTTCAGTAGGAAAAGCATTAATATTACAGCAATCATACCCAATATGGGCGTTACTCGCAATGCCCACTTCCAATTGTTCATGAATGCTGCTGTTTCTGAACCAACAATATAACCCATTCCACTAATAGATAATATAGAATTAGATATAATTCGACAATAAATTAAATTTCATTTTATATTAAAAATACCTTCCGACAGGAATGGCAAAATAAAAAAATGCCAACATTTTCGAACGTTGGTCTTTAACAAACAGATCACTGATTATAGTTGGCGCGATAGTGGAATATGAAGCTTCACCGAGACCGACCATCGCTCTGAAGAAGATAAACCACCGGAAATCCTAAAAATTTAATTTATAAAAATACAAAATATATTTAATGTATTTTTTAACTTAAATTACTTACGTTGACAAAAGATCCGCATAATGTGGTTACACTCCATATTGAAATGCCGACTATCATTATAATATTTCTCGAGTACCTATCGCCTAGGTATCCGAAAAGGGGAGCGAATATCATATAGGATAATACAAAAGCTGTTTGTAAAAATCCCGTTTCGCCATCAGTGAGAGAAAAGTGATCTTGTATATCCGTTAACACACCTGTGAACAAGCAAACAGAAAAATTAACACAGTACAAATTAAGAAGGTTGTGTTAATAAATGAAATTTGAGGAGAACACAAAACAAATGTTAAATAATACAAGTCAAAACACATGTGATAAAACGATAAAATGACATTATGTTTGTTGGCTCAAATGATTCACAACAAATGCATGGAACAATGGAAGAACATATCATTTTTTCGTCTTGAATGTTGAATGAAAAATTCGAACAGTGCATTTTAAAAGTGAAAGTCCTACAGCGCCGAAGCTGAATTTCATAACATCGGCGTTGAAAATACATTTGCAATAGAAAGATGTGCCAAATAGCAATAAAATATCACAAACTATTTTGCAATTTGTTTTGAACTAAACACTTTTTTGTGAAAATATGAAATTAGAAAAAAAAAACAATGCTATGTTTTGCTATTGTATTGTTTTGTAAAAAAATCTGCCGTGCTAAGTAAAAATACAGTAATTGCAAAAAATATAGATTTTGAGCATTTTTTATAAAAAATAATTGTATGTATTATTCCATACAAAACATCTAACTGGTAAATTAAATTATAATGTATTATTTTATAAATCTCTATAATAATAATTATAGTGTGAGTTTAAGCCGTAGGAGGAATCTGTAATTGGTCAACTGATCTTTGTGTTTTAATAATAATTTTTTCTTGTCCTAAAGCTAAATAATAAATAAATCTAGTGGCCAGCGCGATGAAAAAGAGGCTTGAAAGTGATTACTAAGAATATATTCAGATATAACACTGTATTATTGATACTATCAAATGTTATCGAATTTATTAATAATAAAAAATATAAATTGATCGGCACGACTGTTTGTAGCATTTTCCCCGCATACTATAAACTAGATGACGCATAATGGAGTGGCGCGATTCTTGCAGGCCAATCGGGTCCGATGATAGTTCAGACAAGAATGGAGGGGCCGACACGTCATTATCATCATCATCATCATCACGTCACATCATCTCACCTGATGTGAGGCCAATATCAAGGTCAGATTCCCCGCGATCTCACATCAACATTATCAATCATAGATATAAACATAAGATATCGCATGAGTGGCTAAATGTGAGTTTAGTTCAATTAGATCAAGTGGTCAAAAACATGAGTTACCTGGCAAACATTAAACTGTAAACATCTCTCTTCATATCTTCAGTTATATTTCACAGTAAAATGGGTAAATGCATTGTTACTACATGTCATATGGACTCAAACATACACTCAAATACATCTAGGCTCACATTTTACCAAACACTACTTCTTTAACATATTTAAAATATTATTGCGTTTTAATCACCAAAGTATTGTCACAACCACTCTCAGAAATATGTTGAGTGAGGGAGACACACTTATGCCTTTATAGAATAGGAGAGAAGAGTGCAACAATACACGGTATAAACAAAATTACACGAATTATTTATATGCAATGCGATATCTATGATCATTCATTAATTTCATTAATGCTATCGTCAGATTGCAGCACGTGTTTTGTTTTGACGCAAAAGCATTTTATTGGTGGAAATCGATCACGTGACCGAGCAGCTAAAACCATTCATGAATTTTAATTTAATTGCCGGCGTTAGTCCTCAATTAATTGAAAATGCAGCAGTTCTTTCAGATGGTCCTTTTTTAGATGCTAATAATAAATACGTACGATACTGATGATACCAGAGAAGTTAGCGCACTCTATAATATATTTACTAATCAGAGACGAAATTGGTATTAATACATTGAAACACCGCTGTCAATACAATAGACGAAAATGTTAAATAAAACGTTTTCCCCCCAAATAATTCCAATTATCTATGATAATTTGATATAACCGATATTTTAGGTCAAGTAGAGGAATCTGAATGAGACAATTAGTGTTGCCTCTGTCAAACTCACCTACTTGATTCCTCATCTTGATATTTAAACATACAGTTGTATGGTCTACTAATATATTGGTGGTATTCATATTACACATTTATATAAGTTTGACAATCTTAAGAAATAATGAGACTTCGGAATTGCTCTATAAATCATTCATAAACCACGTAAACCGGTGACCGTTTTTTTTTGAAATTCATCGTAAGATTTGATTGCTAATTGTTTATTGGATTTAAAATAACCAGATAGTTAGTTATTTTGTTAATTGAGCAGTTGAACGACCAAAGGTGATGGTTTGTATAGTTACAAGCAATTAAAAAAAATGTGTTAAGGTCACATTACTTCGTCAAATGTAGTAAAAAAATTTCAGACATTAGCAAATGAATAGATTTTTTTATTTACATTTATTTATACAGCTGTGAACTAAAAAACTCAATCGATATCGCCTGATTTATCATAAATATTAAGATAGCCGTGAAAGTGGATTAACGTTGTAAAAAAATACCATCCAAAGATTTTTATAATGATTAACTGCACACAAAAAATCAATGCGCAAATTAAATTCAAATTGTGCGATTTTCACGAATTAATACAATGCGCGTAAATGATATGTGTTTTTTTTTTATATAAAAATAGTAAATCGTAAACAAATTTGACGTCAACGGATATGTAAAAAACTAATTTTCATAGAATGCGTAAATAAATTTAACACAAATAAAATTTACAACCAACGTTATTTTCAACGATAAGATAAGAATATCAGATTATTTTAAAGCATAAATAATCATTGAGAACATTGAGTTGTTTATTTTTATGTTGTGCTTTCTTATCGCAGGTTTAAAATATGATATAATAAGGTTTAACTGGCGTACTGTGGGTTCAAATCCCACTCGAGTAAAAAAAATATGATCGGTTTATTATTAGGGAGTTCGAGTCTCGATCCAGATTTCCTGGATTGTAAGGTAAATACTAAGGCGATTAATCGAGCAGAGCAGCTCTGTCGGTGACCTGTGTAACTAGTAATAGTTAAGATACACCGACAGATAATTAATTAACACGTTGTTGTTCTTTAAAACCAACATTTATAAAAAATATACTATGTGGTGCATATAAATAAATAAATTTATAAAATGTATACACGTATAAAATATGATTTCCAGTGAAAAACATTCCAATGCATTGTACAAAAAATAAAGCAAACATTTCAAATTTATTTTGTGGCAATCTTTTACATAATATTTGTATTGTAATACAAAAAATATGATTTGCATAACATTTTTCGAATAGCATCATCAATATTTTATTACTGCAGTAATATTACGAACGTAATTAATCAAACAAACTGATAATGAATTTTTCGACTAATTAATAACTGTATTCAAATATGAAATTAGTAATCAAGAATTAACTAAGGCACTCTTATATGCAGAATATTATGCTTCGGCCATTTCTATTCGAACTATGGGAATATTTTTTCGATCAATCGGGCAGAGCCGCTCTGTCGGTGCCCTGTGCAACTAGCAACAATCAATCTCAGATTTATTTTAAGATCCTTGTTCTAATTCCTCAAAGTCAGATGCCTTGATGTGACTATTTAGTCAATGGTGTGACGCAGATTATATTATATTAATAGAAGAGACATGGCTGCTGCTCCTGTAAACGGTGCATGATGTATTTTTAACAACAGACACTTAACAATTCCAACCACTCAAATATAACTACCGTCTACTGGTTAGTTTGACAAAAAATTCGGTCCGAAATTTAATTATAGATTGATTAACTATAATACTATATAGGCTCAGGAAGGTTTTGAGATAATTCAATATTTCGTATGTAAAAATTCAGATGTACCGACACTACCGATATTAGAAGGTCGGACAAATGGATGATAAATATAACTCAGACTCGTCTGCTTGGTCCGTCATCTTGATATTTATACATCCAGTTCTCTGGCCTCAATAGTAAGTCTTACTATACTGTTTTTTTTTTAAATATTTTATCATTTATATCATACATATGTTTAAAAATGTTTTAATTAATTCATTTTCTCTATTGGTAATCATAATGTATAGTGTCAATTTTTGGCACGGTTAATGTAAAATATTATAACATAAAAAACTGATGAAAATCATTCATTTTTTGACGAACTTTTTAAAATAAAAAGTAGTACCTACATCAAACAATTTTATATTGAGAATTACGGAAAAACCCAAACAAACATCTCCGCATGATTCATTTGGGTATTTCTATATTAATTTATATTGTTTGTCGTATAAATTCAAGGGGAGACCTTACAATTACGAACTTTATATACAATTATCGTAGAATAATAATGATTATAAGAGGGGAAGTCATAAAAGCAACTTCAGTATCGCGTGTATGACGCGTTGAATTAAAACACTTTTTTATCTGACCGAAAATCCAGAAACAGACCGACTATTTCATGATTATGTAAAAAAGAGAAACGAGTCGGTACTTTATATAAGACAATAATAACTGTTTAATATCATGTGTTCTTTTTACATAAATCGCATGCTTTTTCATGTAAGACGTAACGGCCTCATTTGTAAATATATATATTTTTTTAAATTTTAATTAGATTTTATTATTTATGAAGAATCAAATGGTGTAGCCGATTGTACAGTTACGCGATGTGAATGTATTTATTATAGAAAAATAATATGATCACTGAAATTTGCACGGGTCACTGAATTGGATTGAACCTGTATTACAAATTTAAATAACCACTTTTTTTTTTTTGACTTTTGAATAATATTCTCGAGGTTGTAGTATTTAGAATTGTTAAGTGAGGTATGTTAACAAATACATAAATAGACAATAGGAGTGTAGATTCGTCGAAAATGTATGATTACCAGAAAGTATGAAGCCAGTGACGCAAATGAATTAAATTTAAGTATTATTAATATAAATAAATCCTCGATAGTATATTATCCCGTTTTTTTATTTGGGTAGATATTTATAATGATATGCCATTGTGTGGTTATTTAATGATTATTATAATGTGATAAGTGAGAATAAGGACGACAATGTTTTACGGGAAAATTTAAACGTTAACGCATAATTATTGTGGTTTTCAAACATAAATTCACTTTTATGTGGTCGAATTAAAACGTATGTATAAAATATTTACTCCATAATCGGATAACTATTCAATAAATCATCGGCTCTCTTTGCAGACTACGTAAGTCCATTTTGCTGAATTTTACACGAGAGACAAAAAACTCATTCATGCTAAATAAAAAACAGACTTTTGTTGACCATTTATACGATATATATTTATCGTATAAATGGTCAACAAAATATATATATTTATATGAGATTTTTTGTTTACATTTATTTTATGGAACCTATATAAAATGGAGTAACGTTTATTCATTGGGTTCAAATAGGCGTGTGAATAATAATTCTTTTTCAGGAATTCTACAGCATTTCCCCATTAAAAAGCGTGGTTTATTTTAAAATAAAATCAATATGGTTTCAGTAAATACATAGTTATTAAACATGATAAGTTCACTTTTGTGCAGTCGAATAAAAATGCAACACACTTTTTACTTCATACTCGAAAAACTATTCAGTAAATATTAATAAAAGCGAAACTTTTTTTAAAATTAGTTATCTTTTGCCGAAAAATCATTATGTTTTGCAATATTATAAAAATAAATACAATTGAGTTGTATCGTCAAAGCGTCGCCATTTCGGACATTGCCAATTGTTTAGGGTAAATCGTATCTTTTTTATAGAAGTGCAGTTAACTAATGAAGATAACTGGAGATTTATATTTTGAACGACCGATTCTTCTCTTTTATGGCCCAACTATCTTGAAATACTGCATTCCAGACATACTACCACACCATCCATCGGGATCAATATATGAGAATTGTTATATTTCACAGTATTAAGTTAGTAAATAGTGTCAGTTATATTATTAGTAGTGTGTCTCGCAAGTGCGAGTATAATTTTAGCACCTTCAGCGGTGCAGAAGCACTACGATATTATTTAAAAGGTTATTTAACATCTCTGACTAACCTATTCACATTAGATGAGTACGTACAGTGCAGATATTATATGATTTGATAAATCATTTTATCATCAAGGATGACGTAAAAAAATACGATAAAAATATATGACGAAGTGTGATAAAAATAAAATAATTTAGCTACAATGCTGTTTTGAAATAGATGATGAGGTCAAGGAAATACAAGAGTATGTACTGTAAAAAAACACCCATGAATAGAACTGTCATTAAAGAGTTATCATTTCCTTACGTTTTAGTATTTTACAATTTCGCGATTTGTGCACAAAAAAAATTAACTATACAATAGGCACACGTTGAACAGGCAAAGGATAAATGTCTTTATTTAAAATATGTTGTGACCTTATAACTTCTGTGTGAATAAATTTACACACTACAGCGTTTCAAGTGGCATAATTCTTCTGAAAAATTGTGAATAAAAAAAAATTATTGAAAGGATTTATTGGTTGACCATTATTGAGAAGACCATCACAACATTTCAAATTACTATTAAATATTATTATATTAATGTTAGATTGCATAAAATCATCGTATGACGAAGCAGTAATTTCATTTATTTAATGGAATAACTGTATCAGGTGTTTCATACAAACCTCATTCTTGAGACGAGGAAGTTCAGAGATACCACAAGTTATTATATAAATCAAAAGCATTGCCAAACTATTTGTAACAATCGCCTGACCCTCAACATGTGTAGGTATATTAAGATAAACTCACTTGAACCAGATTTTATGTTAATAGTCAATGTCCTCGAAATAGAAAAGAGTCGACAATATTTTCGTGATGGACATTAGATTTGATATAAACCACTTGAGGTCAAATTGAAGGGGAACTATGATCTGACAATAGTATAATCATCATCACACGTCTTATTTTATTGTGATTGATGATCACAACAAAAACAAATATGTCTGCATTTTTTTAAATATACCATGACTAGATCTCACCTACGCGTAGTTACGATGTACCAGAAAATAACGAATCCTATAAAAGAATTTTATCACACGATTTGTGCAAACATTTTTAGAGGATCCATATGATTTGATAAAATTATTACCTTTACCAATTGTAGTATGTACACATTGTATTCAAACAAAAACAATTGATATGTTTAAATGAAAATTAGATACGGCGTTTGTGTATTTCATTGATAATTTTGTATGATATGTAAACATACATATCCAAGATTACCAATTTTTCAATTAATTAAATAGCACAACAAGTATTTTTGAATAATTTACAATTTAATTTCCCAATACTGATTATCATAGATATAAACATAAGATATCGAATGAGTGACTAAATGCGTGTTTAGTTCAAGTACATCTAGTGGCCAAAAACATGAGTTACCTGGCAAACATTATACTGTAAACATCTCTCTTCATATCTTCAGTTATATTTCACAGTACAATGTGTAAATGCATTGTTACTACATGTCATATGGACTCAAACATACACTCAAATACATCTAGGCTCACTTTTTACCAAAGACTACTTCTTTAACACGTTTATAATATTATTAAGTTTTAATCGCCAAAATATTGTCACAACCACTCTCAGTGGTCACTATAAATGTGTTGAGTGAGGGAGACTCACTCATGCCTTTATCGAATAGTTGATTAGAGTACAACAATACAGGTTTAAACGAATTATTTATATGCAATGCGATAACTAATGTATAATGACGATTCGACAGTAATTAGATTATATTATTTCATGTTATAACATCGGTAATGCTCTTAGAGAACAATTTTTCTTTGCGAAATTCCATAATTTTAAAGGTTTCAAGCATCGGTGCATATATTGAAATACGTACTCTAAATTTCGATTTTTTAATTCTCATTATAGAAGTTCCTCTGTATTTGTGTATCTTTGGATTTATATTATTCGATAAAGCATTTAAATGAACGTTATATTTTTAATAAAATTATTTTACTTTAGAAGTTTTATGAATGCATTCCGGTTTGATTGAATGGTGAACAGGTGAGGTGATAGTTTCATCACAAATCTTGGCACCCACGTGTATTAACAATTAACTATGATTGTAGTTTTTCGGGATAGTCCTATAAATTACTTATGATGATAGTGGATCCACGTTGTATCCGGTGAACGATGGTAATTGGTGTCACCGACCTTTGGAGTTAAAGTGGCGTGATGTTTTGCCGCGTGATATTATAAAGGTACATGTTTAAAATATGCATACAAATACAAGATTATTATTGCACACTATTCATTAAATAAATACCCATTTTTAATTAATCAGTTATTTCAGAAAACGTCTCGTTAATATTGTGAATTTCATAACTAAGCGTCACTTGTTTTAGAGACTACAAATACCGACTGTGACTTTCTGAAAGAAAAATGGGATCTTCTTGAACACAATACAGGTTTATAATTCATTGTTAGTTTCCTTAAAGAGATAAAAAAATACTGGCGCCTCTCGGCTGACAACCATGATTTTTTACATTAAGTATTATTATTGTAGAATGTATATTTTTTATAATGAGCAATGGATCGTGATTTTCAACTATCGAAATATTCGGTTGAGTCATCGATATGATTCGAGCTCTTTACAGATAAAAAAATGTGTATTATATATGTCCTCATATTAAATCTATTATTCTTCGATATTAACAATGTAGAAATAATTTTTTTCAGTTATAACAGAAGTGTCACAAACCCTAAATAGTTTGTAGAATAGATTCTTCACACTTTGTTAAACAAATTATCATTTTCAACACGAGTAGACTAAATAAGAAATTGTAGATTTTGATGGTCTACATATTTTTATTTATATTTCTCTATATTTTTATACGATAAGAAAGTTTGGCGACATTTAAGATAAACAAATAAAAAATAGGCATATCTAAAGTCGCAACATGTGTTTACGTACATTGACAATCAAAACAAATTTAATATATTATTTTCAGTACAAAAAGTTATTTTAATAAAAAAATAAATAATCAAAACATAATTGTGGACTTCACGCTCATGAAAAGTATCTTTGAAAACAGATTGAATAATATTTTAAATTATTATTTATTAACAAAATAACCTTTTATTTTAAACTATTGTACGAATAATTGTTCTAGTATTTGGAATCTTTGGTTTAATTCAAAATATTCAAGATACATCGGTACATTTATTGAATGCATGTCCTATTTTTTACAACTATCTACTACAAATATTATATTAAATCAAAAGAAGTTAGACAAAACATATAAAACGACCCCCAAGTTTGAATTCCTTGTGGTCTGTTTATAATTGTATACATAGTTATATAGAATTATCGCGTTGTTAGTAAATTTAGACGATTTTTTTTATCGCGAGATAAGGATAACACACCTAAATGAATACAATTATTTACTATGAAATCAAATGATTAACAGTGAATTGGGAAGATTAACCGAAGGACAAAATATTATATGATAGATTTTTATCATCTAATATGGATTAAAAAAATCTTTAGTTTGAGTTAGATAAACGTGTGAATTAAAATATATTTTTACTGTATATATGTAAATTGGCCTACATTCTACCTTGATTGGAATGCGCTTTCCTCGCATTGGAATGCCGACTATTTAACGAAATATTTTTGAATAAAATAGATATCTTCATTATGTAGCTGGATAGCTACATATTAAATTTGATGGCTTCATATAATTGAAGGTATGTACATAGTTTTTCGATACGTGGCACTAATTTTCGGACTTAACCCAATTTAATCTGATCAAAATCCACAACGATGTTTTTCTATTTGGTAATAATTTATATGGACTTTTACTTAATATATGTGAGTAAAAATTTATGGATTCAAACTGGAAGTTTAAGTTTAGTACAGTGACCGGCGTATTTGAAGTTTTAAGTTACTTTTAAATATTGGATTGGGCAATTTATGAATTGTATTTGAAATTAATAAGAGTAATAGGCGGGGCTTACCGGCTAAGGTGAACCTGTCCATGTAGTTGATTAGGTTGACGAAGCAGAGGACAGCGACGATGGCGCCCTTAGAGGAGAACCTGGCCCTGACTCGAGCGGCCATCGCGCCTCTGACTAGAGTTGTGTCAGAGTCAGTGTCGCTGCTGTGGATCCTGCTGGAGCTCATGGCTGCTCTGCTCTGCTGTCCACGGCTGGTACACGATGACTGTTGCTGCTGCTGCTGCTGACAACAACCACGAGCGCCCGCTTCTGACTCTCAACTGTCACTGTCACTGCTGACGCTAGCTTATGCCGTCAGATACTATTTATGAATGCTGATAAAAGGATAAACCATGATAAATCTCTATTATTTCAACTATTATATTTATTTATAACCCAAAAAATTTACTAAACTAGCATTGAACACACAATATTCAATATAATCAATCTGAATGTTTTATTTTAGTTTTTTAAATAAGTAATGTAAATGGATGCCTTCAATTTTTTACCACCTATGTGTAGTATACTCATAATTTTGGTCTTAATAAAATCATTTTTCTCCCAATTTGATCAATCCAATTATTTGTTTTTGCTGATGTCAGAACTAGTAAACGAGTATTCCTAGCGTTGACAGTTACTTCAGGCCGGTCATTTGATAAAACAAGCGTTATAAAATTATACACGTCACTGTTAGTAAGTTAAAAATTCATACTTTGATTTATGAAAGGAAATTTAAAACCTATTTCACATATCGCATATCTATATCAAACAGTACCCATATACAAATTACTTTGCAGGAACCAACCAAATAAATTTATCATTCTTTTTTTATTAAAATAATAAATTTTTATTTTAGAGTCAAGACAGAATGGATCCTAAATACATACTTTTATTTTGCCTTTCGTTAGTAGTTTTATTGGAAGCCAAAAAGTTTGATGAAAATGATAAACCACAATGGGCTAAAAAAGACATAAGAGATTTTACAGATGCTGATATGGAAAGGTTTGATTCTTATTATCAATTACAATTAAAAATTATTATAGTGTAACTATTTAACTCTATAGATTATTAGATCAATGGGAAGAAGATGATGAACCACTTCCCGAAGATGAATTGCCGGAGCATTTACGGAAACCACCTACTTTAGATATGAGTTCTTTAGATAAAGATAATCCAGAAGCATTCCTACAAGCCTCCAAGAAAGGCAGAACTCAAATGACTTTTGTTAGTGTCGCTAACAATCCAGGCAAAGCCAGGACAGAAGAGTTGACAAAATTGTGGCAAACTAGTCTCTGGAATAATCATATACAGGCTGAAAGGTTTTAATTACATTTCATTTACTTAAATTTACTTTTTGTCTATTACTTCAATTAATCACTCGTGTATTAGTTTAATTTAACCAACCCATGCAATTAATAAGCTACATATTTATTAAGTTTCATTAATTATTGTTTTAACCCTTTCGCTGCCCCAGACTTTATACCAAATACACACTCCAGGGTCCAAGAATTTAGATATTTAAAAAAAAAATGGATGATATTAAAAATATAAAAGACTTACCAAAAAACAGCAACACGATTAATTTTCAATCGTTATAAAGTATTGTAAAGGACAAATAAATTCAAAATTGTCGACGTTATCAGGTATATCGTCCGTCATGGGCATACAGCGCCTGACACCTCATGAAGGATATTGTACGTCATGGTGCGCACAAAGGGTTGAACTTTACGGATTTTTACTATAAATAAATTGTTTGACTAATATGTTTTCTTTCATATAATTTGTATTTACATACTATGATCACATACTCACATCTATTCTCAATTTTTTTGTGATTAATATACAATTATTATTTTTAAAGGTATTTGATTGATGACGATAGAGCAATCTTCATGTTCAAAGACGGCTCACAAGCGTGGACTGCAAAAGATTATCTGATTCAACAAGAAGAATGTAAAGATGTATCGATTGAGAATAAAGTTTATCCAGGATTACATCCTGATAAAATTAACTCTGCCATTAAAAAGAAAGATGAACTGTAAATGATTTTGTAGTTATAATACGGGATATTACAGAAAAATATGTAATTTAAAACTCAATACCTGACTGTTTATATGTAGACATAAGATAGTATACCTAAATAAATTTATTAATTTATATAAATGATTGAGTTCTCTGTTGCATCCTGTATTTAAATTTATACGTAAATGAAAAGTAAAAGATTTATCTATATAGTATTTTGTTAAAGAAAAATATGTAACTAATCTACTTAATATCTTCATATTGTTTTATTTTCATCAAAACATTTCTCATTCGTAAAAAAAAAAAACAATTTTCATATTTATAATCTTTATTATATCTTTATAGTTTACAATTCATTGAGATATGGCAATGTTGATATGAGATAAATACAGATGACTAGATATTCCTTTATGAGTGTATTCTTTACGGAACAAGAATATTGTATGCAAATAATTGTTATGTATATTAAAAATTACAGTTAAACACAAATCACAGAACAACAAAGAGTATATTATGATAATATTACTATTTATAATAAAAACACACAAATAATCATTCTGAATTATTCCATTTTCTTCAATTGAGGTATTTTATATTAATATTGCTAGGTTGTGCTTTTGTAAAGTCAAGACATTATCTTAATGGTAATTATTTATAATGCAGCATGTCTTTAATATAATATTTAGCTATATGATGAGTCCTTTTTATTAAATAAACTACATATGTATATTATGTTATTTTCATTATAATTGTTTTATTGAAGTAATTCAGGTCTATGCAAGTATTCTTTTTATAAAATAGTTATGTAGCAGCAGCTTCAATATCGCTAATACTTTTGACTCTCCTGTGCTTATTCTGTTTGTGGGAGCTATCCGATTCCTCCTGAATCGGAAGAGGAGAGCTCACTCTATGGGAATTTATATTTCTCTGTGAATAAGTGTGTTGAGGAATTGTGTCCAGCTCCGATATGTCAAAGCAGAGCGACCCGTTGCTGTAAATGTTACTGTTGATGCTTTGCTGAGAAGATACTCTGTATGGGAGACTATTCATGTTGTAATTGACCGGTGAGTCATATGTCGAATGACCTGAATCATAATCATATGATGAAAATGATTGTTGTCCTCCGCTAGGATATCCAATGCTCAAATGTGATCTGGTTCTTGGTGGTGAAGGCTTGTTGCTAAATCTACTTACAATCGAAGAGCTTTCACTCGAGCTCGACGGAGATGTCTTATCTTGCTTTGTTTTCAAGCCGAGTGCTCTTGTTATAGAACCCTGGAAAAACATTTCCTTAAATATATAATT